>OMNZ01016248.1:0-16528 GCA_900303255.1 Lesueurigobius sanzi
ACCATACCTACTGTGAAGCATGGGGGTGGAAACATCATGCTTTGGGGCTGTTTTTCTATGAAGGGACCAGGACAACTGACCCGTGTAAAGAAAATAATGAATGGGGCCATGTATGGTGAGATTTTGAGTGAAAACCTCCTTCCATCAGCAAAGGCATTGAAGATGAAACGTGGCTGGGTCTTTCAGCATGACAATAATCCCAAACACACTGCCCGGGCAACGAAGGAGTGGCTTCCTAAGAAACATTTCAAGGTCCTAGGGAGGCCTAGCCAGTCTCAGATCTCAACCCCATAGAAAATCTTTGGAGGGAGTTGAAAGTCTGTGTTGCCCAGCGACAACCCCAAAACATCACTGAGATGCTTTGTATATATTTAATTATTTATGTTTTGCCTTTCATGCTGACCTTTGTCTAATTCTGAGATCTGCATGGAGGAATTGGCCAAAATACCAGCAACAGTGTGAAAACCTTGTGAAGACTTACAGAAAACGTTTAACCTCTGTCATTGCCAAAAAAGGGAATATAACAAAGTATTGAGATGAACTTTTGTTATTGACCAAATACTTATTTTCCACCATAATTTGCAAAAAAATCTTTAAAAATCAGACAATGTGATTTTCTGGATTTTTTTTTTTCACATTTTGTCTCTCATAGTTGAGGTTTATCTATGATGAAAATTACAGGCCTCTCTCATCTTTTTAAGTGGGAGGACTTGCATAATTGTGGCTGACTAAATATTTTTTTCCCCCACTGTACATTGAGAATATGCTTTGGCTAAAATGTTGTAATATATAGCATGAGCTCATGAAACAGGCTCATCCTCGACAAATGAATATGAATAAAAAATAAAAAGTTCTAAACTTCAAGGTTAGTAGGTTTTAATCATAATTACACCCAATAGAGTCGCAAGCACATTTTGATATCTGCAGAAAATGATATGACCAAAATAACCACAGCTCTAAATAATTGAGGCCATTCAAAATGTTAGTTTTGAAATTATTGTAGCCCTAAAACATGACAAAATAAATAAATAATAATACAATTACATTCATGCACATAGCTGATCAACTCTTCCATAAACAGCGGTTAAGTCGAGACTATAGATGCACCGATCCAGCTTTTTTGCTTCCGATACCAACCGATACTGTGGGAATTAAGTTAGTAGATTGGTAGAAGATATATTTGCTGTTTATGGAAAGAAACTGGTTTGCATTGAGTCAAAAAGTGACTGTTTATTTGCTACATTAATACAAACAACTTCCAACATAAAGTGATCTGATGATTAAAGCATTGCAAAATGCTGAGTATATCAATTCTCTAACAGTATTTAAAAAACTAAAATACAAACACGAGACCTTTACTAGAGGCCAATATTAGCCTATTTCACTACTTTAGGTGTGACTCAGGCATAGCTTCGGCCCCAGCCTTGGTTGAAGCTAGCATTAGCATACTGCTGCTAAATGCAGTATTTTGCGTAGTGATCAAAAGTAGTACTGCGGAGTGTACAACTAATTCAATGACTGAATGACTGGGAATTCTACAGATTAAGAGCTTTTAAATGACACACAGCATGTCCATACTCACTTAGATTAAGTTGGTGAAAGTATCGGTTCAGTATTGGATATTTGGAATCGATACCCGGTATCGGCTCCGATATCTGATAGCAGTATTGGATCCTAGTCCAGACGCTGCTGAGATGCTGCTGGTGAAAAGGGAAAAAAATGAAATTGAAACTTTTGCTGTACAGTATTACTGACATAAATATGAGAAAAACAAATATATATGGTATTACATGTTTTCTGACATTTTATATAAAAAATGAAGAATGAAGCAGGCGGCACATCTGATGTCTGATGAAGGGATGACTTGATGCCCGAAACGTCACTCGGTGCAAGTAATCAATATTGGGAGCCTACACAAGCAGTGCAGATCTTCTTGTTTTTGTCTTCATATAAAAAATGTAAAGATTTATTCAGAGGGAATCTGGATATTTTGTTTAAATAAAGTTTAGTTTTTGAATAAACTAATTAACAGTGAATAAATCTGTAAAAATAAAATGTTGCCTTGTTTTTCAAGGTTCAAAACTCAATAAATTAGGCTAGTGATTAAATATTGAAAAATCCCTCAGAACAAACCTTCAAAATATTGATAAGATGACTGGAAAGTTTGGAGTGTATAGGAGCTGCTAAAGTGGAGATGTTTTCGCCACAATGTGAGAAAATGGTCATTGAAGTTACAATTTCCCATATAGTGCTATGGAGAAAGTTCTTGTTTTAAAGATTAGGTAATTTATTTGTTTCCAGGTGAAAGTTATATAAAGTTATATATACTGTATATTAAGAGAGAAAACTGGCGCAAAATCTGAAAAAAACAAAAAAACAAAATGCTTTGCCTGCAGTGTCTCCTCTTAAACTGAACTACTATGGAAACATAAACCGGCATTCGACCTGATTGTGAGTATATCTATGAAGTTCCAATGAAATTTCAGCTACATGAGTCATATAGATGACTGTGCAGTTGAGCACGCATCGATTGCCACATTAACCTTTGTGTGTTGCAAAACTCCCACTTCTCCCATGGAGTGCGCAGGGCACTCCCTATTTACAAATGACATGTGTAAATAATAGCTATCAGGACTCAAATTAAAAAGTAATGTCAGAAACCTGTTGTGAAGTGTGTCATGTGTGGATCTGTGTCAGTTAAGTCACCTGACCAGCCGGAACAGGAAATGACTTCTGCAATGTTGTATTATGTCACGTCAGAGTGAAATCATTGTTACCAAAGTCCAACGGTTACTATCAGTAAAACACTACAGGGCCAGTGTCACTGTGCCACGGACAGCTAAGAGATAGGGAAATGTTAACAGCCAAATAATGTGACCGGTTGAAATCAGCTTCAAGATTTGACGGTGGAACAATAATCTCAAGTGTCAGACGTGGATGATTCAGATCTCTCTCTGTTTAGCTGAAATGTAATCTCTGATAAAGAGTGAAAGAAGTAGAATGAGTAAAAGCAGGGCCCCTCTCAGGAAGGAAGCCGACGGTTAAAAAGTTGTAAAGAGTGAAACTTCCTTGTGAGAAAAAAAAATGCCATTCAGAGTCAGAGTGAAACCTGTCAATAACCAATGATGTTTCTCGTCTGCGGCTCAGTGAACTGTGAATGGAAGACGCAGGCTTCACACACACAAACACACACACGCAAGAGAGAAATCATAAAGAAATCACACGTTTCAACTCAACCGTCTGCAAATTAAATGATTCATTAAAAGACAAAATGTGTAAAAAGTCTGTGAATGTATAAATGAAATGTGTAAAAGTTGGTGTGTGGGGCACTCTGAATGTCGTCCCTGGCATTTTTACAAAAGCACAAAGCAGCAACATCGTCAAGGTCATATTCCCCACCACATTATCTCAATATGATTTGTAAAGTAAATGTGTCTCTCTAAAGAATAGTGTTCATGGATATTACTGCTAAGGGAACAACAACTTTGAACAGAACAGAGGATCTAGTCATCACAACAAACCAATACAAATATTATTTGTAATTATGTAGCAATGAATAAAAAGAACAAGCATTTGCTGGGGCGTGAGGTGCATCATATGAGAAAACAAGATTCATGAGAAAGACACTGGCTCATCTCGCCCTGCGAAACAGCCAGAACATGTCCATGCCCATGGACTCAGAGCGGAAAAATCCATGCCATTAATCACCTTTCTGGGCCATTACCTCAGAACGAGGAGCTAAAAGAAGAAACAGAACAACCAGAAAACAGAAAAACAAACCAATAAAAATAATCTGCATCTTTTTTTTTACTCAAAACACTTCAAATAGAACAGTCTCTATTAATGATCCGTAATAAGAGAGTCTTCAGAGAGTCTTTATTATGTAGCAGTCTGATACTATTCTATCCATAAAACAATCTACAATGATGACCCTAAGTTAAAAAACAAAAATATAATATCATGCCTTGAAAAAAGTAAAATTTTCCAGTGACATAAGACCCTATCCAACAACTGCAGACCCTCTCCATGGCTCTCAATCGTAGCTGTGCTGTTTTTGAACATTCAAAAGAAGCCTGGTCTATAGTATTTATCTTTCAATGATACAGAAAAGTACAGCCTCTATACACTGCAAGAATACATATCTAGATTAGTTTACATGACTCTTTATTTTGACGGGCTAAGATTTAGTTGGATGTTTGTACCAGTGGCTCTCCAACTGGTTTAGCACTAGCCCAGGACCCATCAGTGTGTAATTTAGTTTACTCGTACCATATACAAATTGAAAAATACTGTATTTTTCAATTAATATTGTTGAACATTACATAATCTAAAAAAGCTGAAATCATGATCAAAATAATACATTTTAATAGACTCACTGATGCTTTTTCACCAGATAAACATTGAAAGAAATGTCCCCCCCCCCCGCCCCCCATACACTTTTGTGTCCCAACCCACCAGTTGAGAACCACTGATCTAGATTATTTAATTCTGAAATGTTTCTGACACACATTTCGTCAGATGAATGTATTTGCTAATGGCACAAGAAAATTGGTCTTGTCCTAATGGCATTTGAATTTCCTAATTTTAAGCAAGATTTTAAGCTTGATACTTACTTTTTGTAGTGTATAGCTAGCCTGTGCATGCATTTTTAAGCAAAGAACATTGGAATAAAAAGTGGGGAATCAGGGCTCCAGACGAACACTTTGAGTTGCAAAAGTGCACTTAAAGTCTTTCATTTAGTTGCACCAGGACATAATTTAGGCACATCACTTTAGAAATCCCCCGAAGCATCCAAAAAAAACAGTTCAATGCCAACACACTGCAACAAAATCCTTGCCATTTGCTGCTTCAATTCATCCTGTATAATCACAAACTGAACGTACTGTAATAATACACATTGGTTGGTGCTAAAGCTAACCTGGCCACATTGGGACTGCCAGGGAAGCAGGCCCAGGGTTCAGGAAGCTGTGGGCTGCTTCCTGAACCCACTGTCGGTCATTACACTGTGTTGTGCAAAGGTGAACACGAAGATATAGGAAATATATTGTCAAAATCGAGTATATCGCCAATGTCAAGAAATCAACAAAAAATGGCGGCAAATACAAATGAAATATACTTGATGTGTAATCTCTTTATGTATGGTATAATACTGCACTTTTGTGGTTTATTCAAGACAATTATCTTTTTGACGACACAGCAATCTAAAGTAAGATGTTGTTGATGCCAGCTGAATATCACTTTATTATCGTTACCGAGAAAGTCCCCCAAAGCAGTGTTTCCCAACTAGGGGTACGGGGACCACTTGAATTGAATTTTGATTATTATGTTCAAAGAAAAGCTATTATTATTTAGCTGACACTTAAGGTGCCCACACACTAGAGGATTTTTAATCTTTTGAGACTAAAGATCTGTGCAAAGACAACACACACTTAAGGACAGACATGAGGACACATACACACACACACACACATGAGGAGTCCCACCACAGATCATGCCATGAGACAAAGTTTTATTGAGCCACGCCTCCTAAGACTAAAAATCTGGCTAAAAATCCTCTAGTGTGTGGCCACCTTTAGCTGATAAATAGGAGTTTTAGTCATTTACTTTCTAACTAATCAACAGGACCATTCAATCAGGGGGTTTTCGAAGTATTAATGAAAGGCCTGAGGGGTACGCGAGACAAAAAAGGTTGGGAACTGCTGCCCCAACGTGTAGAGGTATCATTTTTCTTGTGAATCCACATCATTGGTGCGCTGTTTGTTACTCACCTGAGAACAGCGCATCTTCTTTTCTACGGACCTGCTGGAGGTGGCCATGATTTTCTGTAACAAGAGCAACATGACCAGTGACTTACACGTGAGCTCAGCCGGGGCAGTGAAAGCTCAAAAGTTTTGATCAGAAATTCCAAGCCTCCCACGAACACACACTCAACGCATCGTGCCCCAAAGCCCAAAAAAAAATAAAACCTCAGACTTCGCTGACGGCAGAGACAGTGAGTCGAGAGACAGCCATGGAGCAAATTTTGTGTCATATGGGGCCAAGAATTATGTTAAATTAAAAGTCTGAGCTCTGCAACAACAAAGCACAGCCATGTCAGCAGTTTCTATTGGCTTTGTCAGAACAGGCAGGTTTTGGGATGAAAGAAGATGTGTCATTGCTTCAGAGGGGGGTCTGGCTGCTGGCTCCTGTCCGGCCTGACTCCTGCTTAGTCACCGGGACCCGGAGGAGACCAAGACTCAAGTCCAGACCAGTGTCCCTCACAAGGTAGGAACTCAGCTACGTCTCCACATGAAATATAGTTACTGAGATCGACTCATACTCATGGGGTTGTGCAAATACTGTGGCAGACCTTTGTTAATTGGTGGAGTTTGATTCTTAAATCCTTTCTGTTAGGTGGTAATGGTTGCATGCTTTTTAGTATTTTCAATGTCTATTGTGTGTGGCTTTAGTACAATCTGTGCTTCTTGTTGTGTGGCATGCCCTGTCTGTAAACATCAACCTGCCCTGGGATGAAAATTAGTGGATTTTTAGGACTAATGTTCTTTAATATGCACTGCTCCATCTAAAATGTACAAATAAATCTTATGAATGTCTTTGGAAATTCTACTTTTAAGTAATGAAAAAATTGATTTAAAAAAAAAAGAGGGAAGCAGGAAGACTAAATTTTCAGTGATGTGAGTAATACGATCCTGCACAACAACTGAACAACCATTCCCCTGCTCTCCATCAGAGTTTGCTGTTCGAACATTCATAAAAAAGTTTGGGAACGTGGGAAATTACAGAAAGGAACAGGTTTTTTAAGAATGAAAAAATACCAATAATTTGAACTTCAGTGTCAGGCAATAAAACAATACACAGAGGTATATGCACTGCAAAGACTGGCAGAAATCTGCCAGTGGAATAAGTATGTTTATACTTAAAACAAGAAAATAACATGTAACATTGAAGTTTCTACTCAAATCAAGCACAATTTTCTTGCTCTACATTACTTTTTACAGTGTGAATATTTCCTGATTCACTGTACATCATTCAGAAGTATTACAGCTGGACAAACAATGATTCTTATTCATAGACCTTGCCCCCAAACAAAACAACTATTTAAACAGCAGATATGTTTTTATGGTTCACAGGATTAATACAAATGAGGGCAGTACACAACTGTGTACCAATATAAGAAACACCATAGTTACCCATACAATACGTGTAATTTCAAGTGACAGGCAGGGAGCCTAAACAAAGGGGACATCTTGGGAGTTTATGTAACTCGTCAAGTAGGTCATACTGCTGTCTTTCAAACATTAAAATGCTACCGTTACAGACCTAAAAATGTACTTACAAGGGATGCACAGTTAATTGCAGTCTATTCTAAATCGATGTTTTAAAGGCTGCAATTAACACTTACTTAATACCTAAAATCCTTTGCAAATAACAACATATCCTGTCTCTATGGATTCTTTTGTGCAAAAAAACTGTAGCTTAGGCCTTTGCAAACATGTTCTAAGTGCTTATGACTTCTTTGCATTAGTTTAGCAGTTCATATTTAAGTCTTCTCTCAAAAGTTAGTGCCCCTGTACATGTTTAAAATATAGAATAGGATATACCTTTGATTGATCTCACAGAGGAGAAATTCACATCATCAAATCCAGGAGCATTTCACACTGAATACTGGTTATAAAACTTAAATTGCATATGTAAAAGCAATACTAGTAGTTGCAATTAGATATTTTTTTCCAAAAATTGTGCAACTGCTTATTTCTGAATAATACAAAAAGATCATCCTGATCTTGCATCTTTTGAGAATATTGCGAGGATACTGACGATGCTGTGTCTGCTGGGAAACGGGGGTGACACAGACTCAGTCATTTACTTACTGATACTCATGATAACAGCTACACACTCACAGGGCAGGCCCAAATGAGGAAAGCACTCTAGCACTTCTCTATTCACAGACTGACCTCTTAGAATCAGCTAATAAAAGGAACAAGTGTTTAATGTCTAGTTATATTCTATATTCAAAGGGTGACTGTAAGACCACTGCAGACTGACCATGCATTTTATTCTAACTTTAGGGAACACATTTGGCCTATCAAAGCCCACTTCCTCTGACACACCTCCCATTTCTTTGTCCTCAGCAAAACGCACACGTCCCGAGAGGCACCGACATGTATTTCCATGACATCACTATCATTCTCTAGTGACCCGCGGCCCCACAGCCTTTCAGCAGAGCACAATCAGAGCAGATATGTGAATAAAAACACTTTTCCTCAGAGACTGAACACACCTGAAGACCAGGTACAGACCAAGATCCCAAACAGCAGCTGTGCACTGTCACGAACTTGGCTTCCAAACCCCCTTTATCTGCACCCCATTGGTACAATCACACGCTCCCTGCTGCATTATTTAAAACCTTCCTGAGTTTCTACATGAACAGTCAATCTGAGCTCCAACCAATTAAATCCAGGACGCTAAATAAATGAGACGAGGGCATGTGCGGACACACTGGAGAGCTGGGTGAAACGCTTCTATTGGTAAGAGGGACACACCTCGCAGGGGGCCCAAGGGACCCCCTGACTGTAATCTGCTCCCGTGTTTGTGTGGTGGGGCCCCTCTTATAACCCCCCATCCCTTTTTCCTTCTTTCTTACCACACACAGACATAGTTTTATGAAAAATCCACCTCTCATAGCGCCTCTTCTCACAGTGAACACAGACAAAACTGTTCAACATAAGGGAGAAGCAGGAAATATATTTTTAAAGAATTTTGAGCAGCTAATTACTAGATACACATTTTAACCATTTATTTATGTAGACTATAGGACAATTAATTTAACTGAGCCTCACAACGGTATACATCTGTCTTTACTAACTGTCCTTTAGCAAACGCAATGCCCATTGCCCACTACCACTCTTTGACAGTGTACTTAAGGTGCACTGTAACTCCAGCAGCTGCAGACACAAAATGGTCGACTCCCCTCTTCTTTGGCAGGACAAAATGGCCTCCCTAATCCCATCTGGGAACAGTACAATGCAGAGATGCTTGTACAGTACATCAGTCCCTTTTAAAGCTGACCCACATAATGGTATTAAAGTGTAGATATAGAACTATTTCATTAAATATAAGTTAATGAAAGCAAACTAAAATTTAAATTGAACAGATTCTGGCATTTCAACCCCTTTTTTCCCATTTTTTTTAGACCAAATTATTAGTAATTTATAAAGCATTGCTATGGCCTAATAGTTTTCATTATATTCAGTAAAGTCAGCTTTGTAGATCAGATTGCTAACTGTTTTTTGATTTTCTTTTCTTTTTGGTTTTGGTCATTTTGCAATTTGAACAATAAAAAAGGAAAGAAAAATATAAACCTATACATTAAAAAGTGCCTGCAGTTTGTTGTACCATTATCTAAGAACATTCAGACACTGCACAAACAGTAAACAACTAACACTAAATACATTCAAATAGCAATATCTCAATATTAATAGAATTTTCACGCTCTGCTGTATTTGATACATACAGTATATATGTACAGTATATATATATTTATGCTTTATAATCTAAGAGGGATGTACATTACGGCTATATTTTAAATCTACATTTTGCTACATCAATGAGTATGTTGCAGATGTACTTACAGACAGAATTAGAAGCCATTTTTTAGTTGCTTTCAATCATCAAAATTATACGATTTCTGCAAAAGAAAAAAAAGGAAAAAATATATGAATATTCAATTTGGTCACATCTTTTGCTTCATTTTATAATTTTGTTCAAACCAAGTCAGACAGCAGCTGTAAAACATAGGAACTATACAAGGAAATACACTGTAATTACACTGTGAAACAGTAATATTTAAATGGTCAATTAATTATGTCTTTAGAATTTTGTAACAAATATTAACTGGACATAATTAATAAGATGTTATCAGGGGTCAGGACATATCATTTGTAAAGGGGAAAAAGTTTGACTTTGCAGACAAGTTTTGCAGACAAGTAGCAGGATGAAAAAACAACCAAAACAGTGTCACAAAATATAAAACTGATATAAAAAATATTCTTGAATATTTCGTGCCTTGAATTGCAACGATAAAGTGTGTTCTTTAGTGCACAGTCATTAGTTAGGCCTTGGTCTCTGCACTCAGACTGGGAACTTTTCAAGTTATTTAGACGATTAAATACAGTCTTAATTAGTTTAAATAATGAATAATAGTTTAGTTTACTTTCTTCTCAAACGAAAAAAATGCTTTTTGTGATTTGGAAATGCTCTGACAGTTTGTAATTAATTCTAAAAGAGTTGCTGCAACAGCCTTTTCTCTGCTTTCAGTGCCTCGGCTGCAACACTTCACAACTTACACAAATGTTTAGAATTTAAATAATCAAACATATTTTTAACTTCTCAGTGAGTCGCCAAAGAGAGCAGAGAGTTGAAACCACCAAATTTATTCAAGATTTATTAAAATACAGGACCTACAACAGGAATACTTTTACACCATTGTTCCTAAAAGCATTTGCCTATTTTTTATATAAAAAGGCCACAGAAAAATATAATTATTTTACTTATCTGATTAAAATAAATAAAATAGAAAATATGGGCCTTTAATTTACGGAACTTGTTTTTTTTGTTTTGTTTTATAATAATAAACCCCTTGAAAGGGAATCTAAATGGCAAAGTGTTATCAATGTTGTACAATATACATCTTGTACTACATATATACAAGTTTATATATAAATAGATGTATATATTTTTATTTTAAGGTAGATTTGATTAGTGCCACATAATAATTCTCTTGTCAAGGCAGAGAACAAGACAAAGACTTTGGTCAGCCTGTGACTCACAAATTCTTACTTTTTTGCTGGTCTGACCCCATCTCCCTGAGCAACACAAAAGACCCTTTACTCCAAAATGACACAGATTTTTCCCGAACACTTTCGGCCTAATCTCTGTGGACTTTACTTAAAACTGCTTCTGGGAACACAGACTCAGCGTCAGGGACTTTTTCATCGTTAAAGACACATTTGACTAAATGTATTTTTAACAAAGAAGCACAAAATGTGTTCTGGCTCAATTGACGAATATTTAAATTATAATTATATACGTTAGATTAAAAAAAAACTACATTATCACAATAAAATAAAAGCAGTAAGCATTTAGAAGTAACTAAATAATTAAATGATAAAACTTTAGATAAACAAATACATTACCACGATAAAACAAAAGCAGCAAATGTTTAGAAGTTGGCAATATATTTCTACAAGGCCAAGCAGAGACAGAGCAGGCAGCTACAATCTTTTTACTCCTAAAGATTTGTAAAGAACTATTTTTTTGTCATTGCTTCTCAAAATATTTAATGGAAAGTAACTTTTTTGATCCAATTTTATTATAACAATTTCAAGAGGATTTGGTTTTGCATTTTGCTCAACATTTTTTTAAGTCCATCTTAAATAAACAACTTGAATTAATATTATATGATGTTTCAATTAAATGTACAAACTGCTCATCACACCTCACACAGCTCAAACAGACTTTAGTTTAAAGACAAGCATTTATTTAAGAGTGTGCAAAAACAATCAGATGCTTTTTGTGTTTTTTTCCTTCACAAACAGTGAATATTTTTGTATAAGAATTTTGTGACAATACAAAAAATATATATTAGTAGTCAAAAAGGAGCTCTTGTGATTACAAATGCACTTTATTTAAGGATGAATTTAATCCAGGATCCAAAGTAGGGCCTTCTGAAAGCCTGAAAATTTGAGGTGCTGAAGGGAGGGGTGATACACGATCTGACCTAATATGGTCAATAGAAGGAGTACAGTGAGGTACATTCTTCAGAGCTGCCCAGCGGCCAGGAAATCTGAGACATGGGAGGTGGCCTAATAAGGTCATGGTGGGGGGAGCAAAAGGACCGCTAATCTCATTGGTTTACAGTTTGAATTTGTCTTTCTCCCGATAGCCAATAGTGTGGTGCTTCTCATTGGGTAAGTTGGGGAGTTTTAATTGGTCCTCCTGAGCGTGCACATGCAGATGTGAGTGAGTGCATGTGTGTCCTGCTCAGCTGGTGGGACAGAGGAAGGGAAGGAATGCTTATGGTTAGTTTACAGCTGAACCACTGAGTGCTGTCTGGGACAGGAACACCTGACAAAGCCAATGCCACAAAACCCATGTGTCTGAGGCAGATGTGCGTTCACTGTGTGACATCAGGACATTAGCACTGCTGACATTAGAGACAGTTAGAGACATCAGCGCCGCGCTGGTCCCTGAGGAGGTGAGGGGAGGAGGATTGTGAGTGAACTAGTGACACTGATTTACTGCACTTGAACTACTCTCAGGCTCTCCCTTTCTTGTGCCTTTCTGGATCAGAGAAGATGACTGGGGTTCAGACATCCAGACTCTGTTGTTGGCGGCTTATGGAAAATCACCATCTACGCCAGGCACCTCGCCAAGGCTGCCAGCTGCTCCCCACTACGCCACACCACCCCCCTCACTACCGGCCTGTAGGGCTGGGCTTAGGAGCAATTACATTTGGGAAGATCTTGTCAAGGGTGCAGCGTCATTAAAGCCATGGAGGCTTTGGTATTGGGTTTGGCTGCTTGACACAACTGGTTTACTCAGCAGTCTACACTTCAACCACATGAAATGACCTCAGAGGGAGCAGCACTTCCATTTGAGCACACAGGTGGTTGAAATGATCACATCATCACCTGGTTCACATTTGAATAAAACAATATATGAGCTTCATGGCAAAGGTTCTGCCTTGTTTATGTAGAAAACTTGCCATTGAGTGTATACTGTATGTCTGGATAGGGAAGAATTGTGGATTATTTAGCTCTATAAAAACATCACACGTGTTGCTTAAAAAAACTATTAAAACGACAAAATTGCAGAGTAAAAATGTTTTTAAAAGTGCAAATATTTATTTCACTTAATAAACACAATGATTTCTGAAGATGTTGATAGTGCGACAGGGTACAGAGTTCAAACAGACAAAACATGTGCAGGAACAAGGCACTCTGCTACATGTGGAAAATTCAAGTGTCAGACGAGGAAAAATCTATGCATAGCCTATACACAAGTCAACACCCACGCATTTTTTTTCTCTCTCTCCGCCTCTCGCTCACTGCCTTCTCTTTTTTTCTCAATGAAACTCTTTCACACAGAGGACACACATCTCCGGAGAAGCTGTGTGCCCCTGACTCAAAGACGGTTAAAGTTCATCTCATTAACTCCTGACAAGCGCCCGCCCTCCTCACATGCACAGGAAGTGGAGCGATTAGGACGCCCTGACGCAACCGGAGCTACGGACGCCTTTCAAGATGAGAGGGGAAATATGGACATTGATACAAACACATCCTATTCTGTCCGGACACGCGCGCACACACACAAAACGCACCCCTGAGTCCACGTTGACAAATTCTTTAACAAGCTGTGGTTAAAGGGAAGCTGGTTTTACTCTGAGTCACCCCCCTCCTTTCAAACAGTTTACTGGAAATAAAGAGGGAGGAGAAAGGAGGGGGCATTTTCAGAGAAGTCACGTGACCGAGGCAGGCAAACCACAGCACAGAGAGCCTTTGAGTGCAGTCGGCCAGGGGGAAGGCAGCACACGCCCAGCGCAGATGGCCCTGATTTGAGTTACAGGAGATACGATCCTGGGAGTTGGCAATCATGAATTCACAGCCTGTTAACCCCTTCCGTGCCAGATGATAAAAGACAAGCGAGGAAGTTGATCTATCAAGTTACAGGAAACGCCAGGCTTGATGTATGTGGCATCACCCCAGAAAGCCCTTAGCCATGAGAGGAGGGCTGTAAAAAGTCCATGTACAGGACACTATTGTCTGAGACATGAAAAGCATGACTTCATAATTCTTGAATAGCTCTGAATGAATGGACGGTTAAAAAAATGCAAGCTTTGCCACACAGAACATCACGTGCACATGAGGCAGGAAGTTGGTATGTGTGCAGAAAAATACCACTCTGATGAAGTCAAAAAGTTGGCAACTACACACTAGGAACTGGATTCTATAAAAATGCTGTGCTACTAAAGGAAGTTGCATTACACTCAACTACAATCAGTACACAATAAACCAATATCATCCAGTAGCATTTAAAATCCAGGTTGTACTCGCTCTTTTCATTTCAGCACACGACATAAGCTGCTAAATCTCCTCAAAGGTGCTTGGCTCTGAGTCCAAAGGTTGTTGGAAAAACACCGGATGCCGGAGAATCTCTTCGGGCAAAACAGGGAACCCTGAGAACATCCAAATGATGGTAAAGCCCTGGCCAGAGGAAAATGTTTCCGTGTGCGGTTGATGAAAACAACCTGCCTCCAGATGCTCTCCAATCAGACCATAATTCACATGAACAGAGGGAGAGAGCGCAGCACACTTCAACTAGATATGATAAACGACTTGTATGACAACAATAAAACAGACAACTGACAAACAGCCCAGGACAGATGCATCAGTGCGCAACAGCTCTTGCGCCATCTCTTGTGCGCCGCGAATGTGATGCTCCTCTTCTGCAAGAAATGTGTTGGTTCAAAAAGGACAAAGAAACCCTGGTCCACAGAGGCATGTACAAAGCCAAATGCTTTGGTCCATCTCATAGCCGCCTGTCTTCCTGTTGTGCTGAATTCTCAGAGTTTAAGAGGGAAGAGCCACTGTATCAGCACCAGCAGCGCAGATGATGTAAGCGGTCCACTCTGACTGTGGTCTGAACACAATAGCTGCTTCTGGTGCCAACCAACCCAGATGTCCACAGCTGTATTAATACTTGACCGCTGACCAAAGAAATAGCAGTCTTCGTTTGTAGGTGGTTTAACATGGAACACTGACTGACATTTATCTCAAATTACTGTAAATTAAAGGGAAACCTATGAGCAACGATCTAGGTCAATTTAGCTGTGCAATCTGTGAATATATCTTTGTTTTTCCTACTTTTCTTTTTATATTTATATTTTTTGAGTTGTGTATATGGATGTTTTGTGTCATCACATTGTGAATTTTAAGCTTTTAGCCCTGAAAAATTATTTTTCCAAACTTCAGTCATTACATTTTCAGTTCAGTGTGTTACATTCAAAAAGAAAATGTCACCTTTTAAATATGTACTTTATTATTTTTCAATACATCAAATACAACAGTCTAAATTCAAATTGTAAAATTAACAATAAAAAATTCTAATGGAAAAAAAATAGATTTTAAAATATTCAATGTATTTTTTTTTTCAAGCCTTTAAATTCAAAAGTCTAAATTCAAAGTGTAAAAGTAAAAAAAAAAATCACCTTTAAAATTTTCAATGAAAAAAAAATTAAAGCTCTTAAATTCGACAGAAGAAATTCAGTGTGAAATTCCCAGTGAAAAATTCCCAGTAAAGTTCCTGGACATCAAGACCTGAGCAATCGATCCAGAGACTGAAAAGGAGAGACACAGATGTTTCCTATTGTCTTTTGTGGGCGGGATAAACAAATGTGGAAGGCGGAGTTCAGACTTTGACGAGTTCAATCTGAACATTTTGATTGGTCCTTGTGTTTCCTGATGAACCAGAGCTTGGTTTTGACTCGCTCTGGATCGACTGCTCAGGTCTTGATTTCCAGAACTGATTTCAAACTCCGAATTTCTACTGTTGACTTTAAGAGCTTCAATTTGTTTTACATTGAATTTTTTAAGGGAAAATTTTTGTGTTTTTTTTTTTTTTACTTTTACTGAATTTAGACAGTTGTATTTGATGTATTGAAAAACAATAAAGCAAATATTTAAAAGGTGAAATCTTTAATGTAAAACACTGAACTGTAAATTTCATGACTGCAAGTTTGGAGTGTTTTTCCAAGCAAAAAAATCAAAGATTTAAAATTCACAATGTGATGACACAAAAAAATCTTCCATATGGGTAGACTAGCCAAAATATTTACTCAAATGAATGAATAAATTGTACTTTTGTATTCCAGTTCATACTTGTAAATGTAACGGAGTACTCAGACTACAAGAGACAGTAACTTACTGTCAAACAGATGTCTATATGTAATACTGTAACATATGTAAGTGTGTGTTTGACACCATTTCTGGGCAGTGTTTTGACTGTACTTGACCCGTCTGGCCCAAAGCTGCAGAGAGCGGTGTGTTTCTGAGGATGAAGACACTGCCAGATGTGATGAAACGCCTGGACTAAACCACATGCATATTCCCACTCTTTCTTCCATTCATAATGAGAGGGTGGAAACTAAATATTTACAAAGAAATGCTTTCCATTGTTGAGGCATTAGCCGCTATGACGCAAGAACATTATCTAAGAGGAAAGTTTTAAGGTATGTTTTGATGTAAATACTGAGGTAGTTTAATAGGTCACTTTGAAAGAATACTTGCACTGCAAAAAGTCATCTCAAACTAAGTCAAATTTTCTTTAAGTAAGTACATTTGCCTTTGAATTGAGGAGATAAGTATTTTTGCACTTACATTACCATTCAAAGGTTTGGGGTCACTTTTTATGTATTGCTTTTCCCCAGTTTTCACTGAACACGGTCATTTTTAAATTAGCACATGGAATT
>OMNZ01016248.1:16548-27357 GCA_900303255.1 Lesueurigobius sanzi
AGGGGTGAAATAGATTCTTCACCTTTTGCTCTGATTACTGCTTTACACACTTTTGGCACGTAGTCGCCAGAAATGGTTTTCACATAACAGACTGAAACCATTTCAGGTGACAACCTTGTGAAGCTCTTTGAGAAAATGCCAAGAGCAAAGGCATTTGCCAAAAGCAAATGGCTATTTAGCACAATCTAAAATACAAATCATATTTTGAGTTATTTGTTTCATACATAATCACAGTTCAGTTTAATGTCTTCATTGACAATCAGGCAATGCCCATAGTCTGGAAAATAAAGAAAAAGCAATACATAAAACCCCTAGATTTTGAACAGTAGAGTAAATCAAGACAAATCATCTCGTCGCACTTATGAAGTTTGATGATTTAAGAATAAATCTCAATCTATTTGAAAGAACTTTTTTTTTTTCTTATTTCAAGTGGAAAATGCCACAGGAAGATTTTCTTCTCACTTGGTAAGTCAAAATGACACAAATACTAATTAATATAAAAATTATAAATAAAAACACATTTGAACTCAACATATCATTGTGTTTTGCAATGGTTAAACTACATTTCTATAAACCCTATTTTCCAAACAAAAGCTTGAAATTAAATATTTAATAGACATTTGTAATGGTTGTCATTACTGTAAATATCATTGACTGTCACCTGTGTCCAGCAACACTTTTGACTTCTTGTAATCGCTGGCACTGTCAACTGCAACCTGTTTAAACAAAGAAAGGAAAACGAAGAATTACCCAACCAATATATTTTGAATGTGAATTATACAAATGATGAGAGAGTGAGAAACAAACACGGAAATTGATGCTGATTATTAAACATTAAGGCACACATAAAACACTGGGTCAGCAGAGGTGAAAAACCAGATGCCACTTCTAAACGGCGTATCAAAATTCTTCACGGTTAACTGCTACACTACAAAACCACGTTGGACATGTGGAATGCAGAGGTTCTGGAAAATTTAGGAAGTGCTAACAACCTCAGGGGGGTCTCACAGAACCAACATATCAATATCCTAGAACCTAAAGGCAGTAGCTGTAAAGTGGCGGAACATGTGTGACGGAGGGAGGTTTAGCAACGGGGGAAAAGCGGAAATGATTTGGGAAAAAATAAATCCTGTTTTTTTTATGCATGGGTTCACCGGGTTCACAGAGTCTAAATGTGAGGACGGGGAAAGGTGTGGGAGCTGTGGGGAGACCAAGACGCTTTCTTTAGTCCAGTGGTTGTCAAACTCATCTGCAATTTTCGACTTTATTCATTTTTATAGGTTGCCTTCATGTTACCTCACAACATTCTAAAGAGCCTATAGTTTAAAATTGAGGTGGAGGGCAGCTGAAAATCCTATGGTAGTGACTATGATAATAGTCTAGATGCAGATTTCTAGTCTTAGTTTATTGCTAATTTCTTTGT
This sequence comes from Lesueurigobius sanzi, assembly GCA_900303255.1. Classification (NCBI taxonomy): domain Eukaryota; kingdom Metazoa; phylum Chordata; class Actinopteri; order Gobiiformes; family Gobiidae; genus Lesueurigobius; species Lesueurigobius sanzi. Next base: position 17,972 of record OMNZ01016248.1, read on the forward strand.
AAATCCTGGGCCTAACCCACATGAAACAAAAACGGTCACAGTTCAATGTCTTCTCTGTCAGCACATATGAACTACGGTCTAATTATTTTGTCATAAAGGTGTCCAACAGTGGTTTCAGCCATAAGAATAATATGGCAGGTTTGTGAATCCAATCACTTTCAAATACTGATTAAGTACAAAATGTGTCAATTTCCTTTTGGGAAATTACCACCTGCCCTCCGACTGGAATTCTACTACGTGAACGCAACCTATTAGAGATCATTTCATGTATGCTTTTAGTTTTGCATCAGGTGTTTTTCTAATTTATAATCAGTTTAGACATATTTGTAGTTGTGTGTGTTGTGTGAGAATAGATGGCTTTGATAGCAGGGCCTCAGAACCATCAAAAACATCAGGTGGACCCAGTGGGTCTCCAGCAAAGTGCTAAGGACCTGTACACACCAGCCCAGAACAATCTGTCTGGCTGCGCAGCGTCCTATCCGCTGGTTTGGCCATGTGTATCTCCCGACAGCACTTGATGGCAAGACGTCATTGCAGAGAACACTGAGCTGCAGGAACAAGATCGCCTGTATTGGCCAAAACTGGTTCACCTGGTCAGCTCACGCATGGGGAAGTAAGTAAGTAAGTTGTGTATCTGTCACTGTCAAATAAACAATCAATTAGAAAAGCAGATCCCTTTTCGTCTTGATCTGGTGCTGGTGCCATTAGGTCAAATATAGAATAATTACATTACAGCAGATTTCATTTATTTTATTACTCACATTAATTTTTTGACCTTTTGTCTGCTTTTGTTTTTAAGATTAGGCTTTATTAGACAGAACAGCAGAGTGAAAGCTTGTAAAGAGCTAGGAGAGACATTCAGCAAATTGTTTGAGCCAGGTCTCGGCCCATAATGTGCCGCAGCCTCAACCATTAGACCATCGGCTGCACAATTTATTGACCTTTTTAACTGGATAGTCCCTGAGAGATTTAGATTGTCTTTACAGAGGAGTCCTGGCCTCAGAGGACACTCTGTTGCACCTGTTTTATCTTTTGTGGTGGGGGAAACTGGAGCAGTCAGAAACATTGTTGTTTAAAACATCTCTGTTTAAAGGCCCTATAACTCATCATCATTTTTTGTTTACAACAATGAAAGAGGTTGTGTCCAAACTCATAACATTTCAATTCTTCACACGGGTGATTTTATGAGCATGTTTCATTCTGAAGGACAGAACAAATTTCATTAATAGTAAAAAACAATAAATAATCCATTTGATAGACTCACCTTTTCAAAAAGGCGTTTAACAATTCTATATATAAGTGTAATTGTTCTATTGCTGTGCAGCACTTTGATCAACTGTGGTTGTTGTAAAGCGCAATATAAATACAATTATTGTATATATTGATTGATTGATTGATTGAACATACAAATTCCACAGAATGTTCCCACTTGGTCCAGGAATCCCACTTAGGACCATGCCGTGAGGTTACTGTGCCACTGTGTCGTTCAATTATACAAATGACACTAAAGATGGAATAAGATGTTTGAATAATAGTGATTTGCATTCCCATTACTTCCCTTATATAAGAACCAATTAATCAGACATCATTAGTGAGCACCCACATAGCGTCAACAGAAAAAATTAAAGAACAACATTATTCATAGTACTGTGCTTTCCCCAAAGCTGCCTCTTCTTTTATATCCACGGACACCACTTTCCTTGTTAGCACCATACTCTTTGTTGATCTCTGCCAGTTTCCTTCATAATGGAGACATGCCTTAATCTTGTAGGCAGCTGCACCATTCATGGGCCCTGCCTCTGTTTGTAAGCATTTGCAACTCTGAAGAAAGGAGCGTGCCAGTGAAATCTGTCCACCTGCACAGAGGCACGGTTTGAAGTGGGACACTTAATTTTAAGGCAGCCACAGTGATGGACAGAGGGCCTAGAAAGACAAAAGAAGGCAGAGGCAGTGAGAGAGAGGAGCTGGTGGTCTCATCATCTCTGGATAGGACAGGCCCCAGTGGGCAGGACCAGGCGGAGGAGGGGGTTTTTCTGGGCGCAGTGAAAGCACAGGCACAACAGGTGTCTCCAACTGTAGGTCGTTGTCAGCTGAGGCCGGTACTGCCAAGGGGTGCAAAACACTCCATCCACCCACGTACACACATAACAGGAGAGATTCAGGCGCTACAGAGAGTTCAGGAAGTATTCACACCCTTTTGTTTATTCCAATGTTACTGTGTTAAAGTCAGATGTCAAAAATGTTCATGTTCATGTTTGTTCTCCCCCCATATTATGACTGCATAAGTCATCATATTTTTTAGGACTGCACATATATTGCCAAATTATCTTTATCATTGTACCTGATGCAATATCTATATTGTAAGAAGTCACAATGTATCACAAAATCACTGACGTCTTTCACCCAAATCCTGAGAGTTACACAAAAAATGAGCAAAGTCATGATTTTCCTGTGCTAAAACAATTTGATGAAAAAACTAAAACATGTGTATGATTTTTGTTTAAATTCAAAAATGGAAAGTTGAAATTAATGTTTATTAATAAAATAGTTATAATATTTAATACATTTTGAGATTTCAAATGTATTCATGAAGGGAAACCAATGGAGAATTCTAATTAATCATTTTTTTTGTGATTTCAGTGGCTGACCGGTCTGAAAACTCTCTGAACCCCCTGTGCATAAAAGCAGAATGGACTATGAGAAAACCATCATCTTTATTACCAGCGTGTTTGAACATGTGTATGGTTAATGTATAATAAGCCATAAGGAAGCACAAGGTACAGACAGAAAAGCTCAGCGATGCTCATCGTGAACTGACCATGCTGATTGGTGGTGACTAATTTCCCCTGAACGTTACATCTTCCTCATAACGCAGAAAAGGGAAACACTCAGATAACCTTAAGTTCTGCATTCCTGAAAGCCTTAGCTGTTCATATAGAAATGCACATACACTTTTTTTTAGTCTTTAAAGATTATATTTCCTTTTAGTCACGAATGAGTAAAGTGTTAAAATCCTACTCTAATTACGCCATTACAAACACTGAGGTGTGCTTTGATCCCCAAATTTAGATCCTTTGGAAAAGGAAATTATTTCTTAAAAGTAAATTAGTTTGTATAGTTGTTAATATTGCGTGTTTGTTAGTTTGTTATATGAACCCGCCTGTATTTGTTGTAGATGTTTGTAGGGACTACAGACTACATACTACAGCTTTAATCCGGCTCATTTGTATATGATTGTGCACCTCGTCTGCATCTCGAATAAATATAAGAATAAATTTAAAAATTCTAATAATGTCCATTTTGAATTACTATCCAAAAGTGTATCCTAAAGAACCAGTGGGTTATTGACCTCTTCAGCCAGAAACAATGGACCAGCAAATCACTTTCTTACTCAAACTGACATGGGGAAATTATTTTGACACGACTGGACCTGAGTGACTAACCTTACTACTCCTTTAGTCACGTTACTGTTGTTTTCTTTTAAAGTGCAGATCTGGGGGTGTATTTTTCGCTGTTTGCCTTTTGTGCTCTTTTACCCTTTTTTGTGTTATAGAATTATAAGTGAAAAGTAAAAGGACTAGTAAATTATGAATTGTATTTTTCGATTAGTGGACAAAATCTCATGTAAATTAAGTCAACAAAAATGCTGTTTGTGATGGTAAACTACATTTTTAGCAAAGGCACAAAAAAAAAAATTATTCCTAGGATGTAAAGTTTGAACTTGTTGCATCAGGAGCTCAGATCATGTTTCGATCTGTCCCTTCTAGATACTTTCGCTTTGTTTATATACTGATAAAATATGTCATAGTTTTAGCCCATAGTATTAGCTTTTTTTAGTTCTATTTTAGTCGCCCAAAAATTATATTCTGACAAAATACACTATTATACACAAATGAAAACTCTTTAAACCTAGTTTAATATTTGCAAAAGTGAAGAAAAATAGCAAAACAGTCAATTCATTTTTAGCTGGATGATACTTTGTACTTCGGATCTGTTTATATCAAAAGCCTCTAAGCTGTAGTTTCGTTTTTATTTCTTATGGTAAATTAAGATAAAGAAAGTGTCATAATCAAAGTAAAAACTCATTGTTTCTATCATCATCATGATTTCTAAAATAACGGATCATTTTAAAAACACGTATTAATTCCTTGCATCTGTTGTGTGTGTTTTAGTGATGATTGTCAAACTTTTCCCTCCAAGTACCACCTCATAAAATATTTGACCTTCAAATTATCGCCAGGGCTAGATCAAGACCAAATCAGGATGAAACAGGTCTAAAAAAAAAGATCTAAAATAGACCAAAATTGGACTCATTTGTGTGTCAAAGTGGGTGCAAACCATGTGTAAACTGGAAAAACACCAAATTTAAATTCATAACTAAGTTTCTCATGAGTAAAAGAATCTCTGGCGGCCCCCCATAGTCTAAAAAGAGAAATACATAAATTGGCATGACAAATTGTCCTCTTTGGTTCTTAAATCATCACAAACGTTTGGAATTATAAACTATAGTAATAAATAAAAAGTGATTAAAGAGAAAAATAGACAATAGATGTCATATTGACTCCATAATCAGCAGCTGTGGCTAACAGGAACTTACCACGCCTGAGTATAGTGAATAAAATAGCAGATGACCCTGAGAAGCACCTGAAGAAGTGACCAGTGTATCACCAGTGCAACACAAACATAGGAATTTCAACAATTTGTGTTCAGCTTTTCTCAATTGCCACTTCACTGGTGTAAAACTATGATTAAGACTTACAAACTAACTATAGCCCACACTCACACACACACACTACTCACTCACTCACTCACTCACACACACCCTCCAGATGGCTGTCGGAGATCCCAAAGCTGACCTCTTCACCCACTCGGCCTCAGCGCTTGGTGCTGGTGCCTCCTGCTGGGGAGATCCACAGAGTCACACAGACTCACGCTGCTGCAGTCACCGATGAATGGACAGTGTCTGAAAAAGAAAGACGTTCATGTAAAGTCAGTTCATCAGGAAAATGAAGAAAAGGAAAAAAAACTTGTTCTGGTTCTCTACTCTAGATTTGACTAATTTGAGTGGGGAAGATCCCTCATTATCACTACAAAGGCATGAATCAAATTTGGGGTATTTTTGTCTGGAAAAATGTGAGAAGTAAAAGTAAAAGTACAGATAGAGCAGCGGCAAATGTACTCAAGTACAGGTTAAAATTCCACTTAAGTCAAATTTCAAATGCACTTTATCAGTAAAAATACAAATATTTCAGACAGATTGTTCAAACTATTGAAAGAGTTAAATTTGCAAATATCTTTATGAAAGATTGTGTAGTTGTTATAAAGGCAGGTCTGAACAATAAACTGACACTAAACCAGGTCTAATCCAGAACTAAACCAGGTCTAAACCAGGACTAAACCAGGTCTAAACCAGTTCAAAGTACCTAAAATGTGAACTTTTTAGGGTAATGAACCTAAATGAACAAGTGTTTCTCAAACTGGCAGTACATGGGCTTCTTTAGCTGGTACTCAGGTACATATGCAATGTTGGACTTTATTCGTGTTCAATACATGTAAGTTCAGTGTTATTCCAAGTTTAAACATGGTTTCCACACAGTTTAGACAAAATATTGTCTAATTTAGTTATATTTTAGAAGCTGTTCCTGATATTACCTATATACAAAGCATTGTTTTTGCTCAAAGTTGCTATTAGCGCCATTGCAAGAGTAACCATGAAAAGTGACCCTGAAAGTCACCCTGAAATCTGCTTATAAATGAATCTCTGTGAAGAATTGGGATGTTAGAAATGTGTTAGGATATTTAGGAATGAGTTTGGACACAGCAAGCATTTTTTAACTATAAAAACAATGAAAGCAAACAAAGTCAACTAAAAAAATCAGATATAGAGCCATAGTTTAGACTTGGTGTACACCCAGTCTAACTCTCTTGGACCCTTTTTTAAGTCCTGATTTGATATTCATCTAGGCCTGGAGGTATTCAGAAGTTCAAATATTTTACAAGATACTTGGGGTGAAAGGTATAACAGATTTAGAGCAATTAATTTCACTTTTACATTGTGTCAAGTTTTTTTCATCTTCATAATCCTAGCTTTTTCTGGTATTGTCATTATGATGCACTGCACACATGTTTTAATAGAGATCAGATCAGATAGTTCTTTATTGATCTCACAATGGAGAAATTCACTTGTTACAACAACTCTTAGGACATGACAGGATCACACAGGAGGGTGCAAAAAAGGTCAGGAAAATGTGCCATCAAGAAGGAAAATAGGTTTGCAAACAGGTGATAAAAAATACTAGATTGATAAATAAAATAAAAAATAAAATGAAATAAATGTAATATATATATATATATATATAAAATTATAAAGATCACACTTAACAACAAAGATTTAGGACATTATCTGGTGGGAAATGTAATTTAGAATATACACGTACTTAATCCCTGTATTACTTAAATGTACTTTTAAAACTCATGGTTATAAACGTGAAGGAAGAGTGCTCCCAGAGACGCACGAGGACCTTTGGCATTACGCAATACGTACACAAGACCAAATGATCTGGCAATTTTCGGGTGGAGTTGAAACTTCCAGAGCCAGGGCATGATGGCACGAAGAGGCACTTCATCTGCACGTTTTACCCATCATCACAACAAGGTTCACGGTAAACTGGACAAAAAAACGAAAAAAAACACTGGTCTGGTAATGATGTCGTTAAGGCGAGACACTGGAGGTGAATTAAAATTGACTTGCTGTATATTACTAAAATAAATACAAAACATTATTGGAAGTTTTCTGTCAGTTTATGTTTTCATATGAAAGTTAGAATGGAAAGAAAGGACAGCACTCCTAGTCAGGTGAACTTTATTGCCTGCAAACGTTTCGGGTATCTCCCTTCTTCAGTGTCAGGCAAACAAACACTCACAGGTGCAATCAATATATACAACCATGACCACAGACGTATCCGCCCACCTCACTCGTTCAGTGATACTGATGTACACGCGAGAAAACATGAAAGAAATAATGCAGGCATAAAAAGCAGTTTCCTCATTTAGTCCATTAGGCATTATTGTATCAAGGCGATGAATCTAAAAACACTCTCTTCTTAGTAATAAGTTAATAAGCAGGGACAGAGACAACTCATTACTAAGAAGATAATGTTTTTTGTGATTCTACATGATTCTATTGTTCCCAGGAAATAGCACCCAGTCAGAGATCATTAAAAACGTGAGTTGAGCGCATTTTATGAACGTTATTGATCATATAAAGGTTAGGCAAATGTCTAAAATTGCCTTGTTTTTGGGGGTTCAAACTCAACAAATTAGGCAGGAATTAAATATTGAAAAATGCCTCTGAAAAAACCTTCAAAATATTATTAAGTAGAAGAGTTGAATGTTTGGAGTCTGTAGGAGTTACTAAAGTGGAGATGTAGTTGCCGCAATGTGAGAAAAATGCATTTTGAGAAAATGGCCATTGAAGTTACAATTTCCTATGAGTTCTATGGAGATATGTCGAATCAGTGCAATAATTACACTCCTTATTGCAAGGATTAGGTCATTTATTTGTTTCCAGGTGAACGTTTATATATTAAGAGAGAAAACTGAAAATTGAAAAAGATTTAGTGTCTCGCCTTAAAGGGACTATACCTGATTTTCCCTAGTAGTGGAATGAAATTTGTTTTGTCGTCCTTACTATATTGCAAACTCAAACGTTTGTGAAAACAATACTGCACATCTAAATGTCCATTTCATGGTTTTCATGCTAGTTTTCTAGCTATATGCCCCTAAAAAGTGAGCCCGCCAATTGTGAAATGTGCTTATAAACTCTCTAAAAAGGAACAGAATTTTAGAAATGCGTTAGGAAAGTTAGGAATGTGTTTGGACCACAACTGTCAATTTATTTTACTCGCTTCCTTTTCCAATATTTGTAATTTTAAAAATTATTAAAAATCAGGTATAGTACCTTTAAGTTAGTAAACATGTGCTCTCTTCTGGGCCTTTTATAGAGATTCTTTTAACTCAGACACAATAAAAACCTCAGCAGCAGTGATAATTCTAATTACACTATTTGTACGTAACTAATTGTCATAGAAAACACGCTACATAATAAATGATAACTGCAAGTGACAATAAAGTGAATAAAATATTTAGAAACTTATTACCTGCAAATGTTTATTAAACAGTGTCTTGTGTGACAAAAGGACAAGCAGTTTCTCTCGTCTTGAAGCTACTCTTGTGTCACTGTTCTCACATCACTGCAATGACCTGCACTGTGTCACCATGACTCACAGATACCTGTCCAGGTAACACCAAGGACATGTGGAATACACAAATCAAGAAACAGCCGAAACACTCCTAGTTGTAAACCATTAAACAAGCTTCAGCTAAAAGAGCAATTACACAGCTATAAGACCACTGGTGGCTGTGGCTATTTTAGTGTGTGTGCTAAAATAACTGTTTTATTGTGTACTGCTTAACATCTACCTAATGTTTACGATGCTTGGGACACCAAAAATACAGCCCAACTGACAGAGCACACAGTCTTTGACTGGATGGGATCCACAATGAAAGCAGCATTGCTGACATTCCTGTGGTGACCTGCGGAAACCAATGCCTGGCCTCCAAAATGAGTGGGATCCCCTCTCCTGGGCACGAACTACACGCAAGGCCTCAGAGAAGACCAGGGGAGTCTGGATGAGCGGAAAAATATAGGTTTTAGTCGTTATCGCTTCTCTCCATGCACCACTGCACCCCAACTACCAACTAAAATAAGCTGTTGCCAAATAAAGAATAATTGTATTTCATTGTAGATTTTCAGTGCCACCATAAAGGAAAGACCTCTGCCATAAAGTGTAAGAGGTGCTTATTTCAGATTTAGTTACACCTAAACATTAGAATAAATACAGAAAAACAAGCCCCCAGACGCACAATCTGCCAATAGAAATTATGATTCACAGAATAGTTTTATTTCATGGGGGACAATTTTTAAAATGACCCATTAGATAGCAGTTTCTTGGTGTAAATGTGTGAATATAGCACACTTTTAATGCATTTACATTAACATGCACTGTATGGAAAGACAGACTCACTGTTGATACATGTGAACTACGATGGTGTAACAACTAAAGTAAATTAGACAAAAGAATGTTTCACATTATCAGTATACACCCCACAAACACATCATCACATTTATGATGGATTACCAGTGAGAGAATATGGCATTAAAAAGCACCTAGTTTATATACACTACCGCTCAAAGGTTTGGGGTCACTTTTTGATGTACAGTTTTTTCTTTATTTTCAAGACTATAACATTGTAGTTTCTCACTAAAGGCATTCATTTATCCATGAACACACATGGAATTATGTTTTAAACAAAAAAGATTAAAT
>OMNZ01016249.1:0-12868 GCA_900303255.1 Lesueurigobius sanzi
AACCGCTGCCTCAACCCTGCGTGCAATGAACAATTTGGGAGAATTAAATGTCATAGTTTATTATGTGGGATTACAAGCATAACCTTGCTCCTTGGCAAATAAAAACCCAATTAGTCTCAAGGCTCTTGTTTAAGTATCTTCTCGTGGGCTATGTGTACTTTCCTAAATGTTTTATTGGCGGGATAGTCCATGATGCAATGCGTGATCAGAGAAACAGAAATGACTTCAACACAGACCCACAGCCCCTCGCTGCTGCTGTAGCGTGGCCCCTCCCTCTCCATCTCGGTAAAACCCTCTGATTATGGCCAATTGCTTAGTCAATCTCATTCATAAGGCACTTTGCATTGTCCTTTTATGGGGAAGTGGAGGTGTGCAGAGGGCGTGGCCTGAGGAGGAGTCCTGTGCGCACATTTCTTCTTCAATATGAAGATGTCAGGTGCGCCGCGTTCGCAGGGTTTAATAAATCCGGGAAAAAAAGAGGTTTGCATACGTTCTTTATAAATGAGGCCCCAGATCTTGAGTCAGGATAATTCTGGCACGGGGGAGAACATGCAAACTCAGAAAGGCCTGTACAGTCCGGGAATCCAACCCGGGACCTTGTTGCTGTGGCAAGGGCACTAGCCACAGAGGTGCAGTGGAAGAGACAGGGACATCACTCTCATTTCTTTAATATAATATTTTCACTTTTTTATCGTAGAGAATTTCTCACATATGGCTTGATCCAGGTTTAAAATTCTGGTTTTATTTTATTTTTTTATGGCTAGAGCTTCTTCAGGCTAGAGTTAATACAAATACTCCTGGAAAAAAAAAATCTAAATATTGTTAAAGACAAGATGGGAGATGTTGCCAGAAAAGTGAATTTCGAGAAAACTGCTTTTAATTTGATTGAGTGGATTATTAAAAAGCCTTATTAGACAATGTATTGGTTTTATTTTTGTTGTTTTTTTTTTTCTTTGTTGTATTTATGTGACGGCAAAATGAATACAATGTCCATAAGTAAGGTTGTTTCAGTGTTTTTAGGCGAAAGTTTAATTCTTAATAGAGCGAACTGGTCCAAAACCTACAACTATGAATAGAATTGCTAAAAATATGATTAAATCTTCACAAAATCGTCTGAGTCACCTTCCTTTTTTGTTTCTATTCCACAGCGACGCGCGACGAGTCCCTTTGTGTGATCGCCAACCCAGCCTTCGTGGTCTACTCCTCCATTGTGTCCTTTTATGTGCCCTTTATCATCACTCTGCTGGTTTATGTGCAAATTTATGTGGTTCTACGGAAGCGCAGGAAAAGAGTCAACACTAAACCAAAGCACAGAGTGTGTCAGCCCACGGAGCCGGATGGGGCCACCTCGCTCAAGGTAACCTCGCCTCACAAATAATACCAATGGAAGTACAAACTGTCAGGGACCATTGTCAGTGTACCAAAAGTGCTCGTGCTTTTACTTAAGGCCACACTGGGTAGCATTTCAAGCAAATTACAAGCTGATAATCAGAGCTAGCCTGACTCCATGTATGAGATACATTGCTAGACAGTATGGGATTGCGCTGTTGGCTGCTCAAACTCTGGTGAGAACAATACCAGACCAATCACAGGCGCCAGTCGTTGGCTGGCTTGCAAATTGGAATTGGAGACCAGAGGCGAGACTAGTAAATGCAGTAGGAAGAGTGGCGAAAACTTCCTTTAAAAAATAAAAGCTTTCAGAGCAGCCAGTTGTTGTGGTTTTAAGGACAAGTTCAGCTCATTCAAAACAAAAGATAAGGACGTGCTAAAACATCGCTCCGTTGCGGCCGCCATCTTGACTAGTTTACTTCGTAGATGCTGAAAGTCAGTCTGGCTGGCCAGGCTAAATCAGAGAAGTTTGGTCTCGTTAACATGTTTTTCAGCATTTTACGATCATTTTAAGATCACATACACATGGTTTTCTATGAACATATTTAAAAATTCTGATGCCCCTTAGTGCCTAAATGGTCACAGTTCCAGTATGAACCATATTGGTTGTTTTCATAGAATAGAATTCTATTTCAGCAGGTGCAAATACATATGGGAGAGAAACAGTTTTTGAAAGAAATTTTCAAAGAGTATTTGATAGTGATTGGATTCACAAACCGGCCATATTATTCTTATGGCTGAAAGTCCTTTCTACTGGCCAACATCATGCACATGTTTTTGAATACGGTCTACAATTTTATGAGAAAATAATTTCACCTTTTTTTTCACCATTTTTTCATGTGGATTGGCCCATGAATTACACAGAAATGAGCACAAAACTACTAAAAACTAGAAATCTGCATTTTGAGAGTTAGAATAGTTACCCGCACAGAGTTTTCAGTTGACCCCCAGCTCAATGTTGAACTATAGGCCTTTTAGAATGTTCATCGTAGGCAAAGATTCTCCAGTCTTCATCTGTACTATGTAGTTGAAGTGTAGGACGTTTGGCTCTTCATCCAAAGAAGTTTGTCAGCAAATTAGCCGAATTGACACACTTGTGGGTCTTTTAAGAAGAAACCTGTAGGAGGAGTTAACCTCTAAGTCCCACCTCTCTTGGTCCTAAAGGTTGGAAAACATCTTGGCCTATTCACACCTCATTAGTGCTTGTGTGTGGTCCGACACGTCAACTACAGAGTACAGATGAAGACTGAAGAATCTTTGCCTACGATGGACAACTCCTGTACGACTGAGAACAGGAGACGGATTGCTGCCAACTTTAGAATGTTGTGATGTCGCGTGAGAGAAACCAAAAGGCAAGGGCTTGCTGAGATATCATTTTGGCCTGGGAGTTTTATAAATGTATCATAGTTTGAGAAACACTGGGCTAGAGACATTTATTTTTTTGCATGCTCCAAACATTTATGCTCTAAGTTGCGCCTGATTAACACCTCGTATCTTTGACAACCCTGGTTTAGGATGAACCCTGGAGTAAAAATGATTACATGCACAGTAGCGTAGTAGTAAGAAAAAAAAAACATGTAATTACGGCTTTAATGTGCCACAGATTTATTTATTTTTTTACAAATCTTGATAAATGAAAATGATCACATCAGAAAAAGCATCATCACTAGTTCCCCATGAAGCGAGTGCGCGGCATGGGGCCAATTAGCTCGACACTGGTCCACAGCAGGGGTTCCAGGTTAACGCACTATTTAGTTTCAATCTCCTCTGTGATGGTTATGTCAGCATCATCTGTGAACTCATCAATGATTGCTCAAATTGTTGGAATCCCTCATTCTTTTACAAGCATTTGCACAGCTATGCCACACTCTAAATATTTCTTAAAACATACCAATGTGCCTGATAATATGCTGACTTGTTCACATTATCTGACTAAAAGGTTTTATTTGATACAGTTTTTGTTTTGGCTCTTAAGCCCACTCACCACCGATTGTTCAAGCAGAAAGTAGAGACCCTCGCTTTGGGTTGCCAGATCCTATGGCTAAAACCCATTAGTAATAACCTTTTTCTGTATTTCTGTAATACTTAACAAATTCAAGGACTTAAAATAAAATAATCTGTCTTAATAAATCTGAGGCACAAGATGCACTTTCGGTTGATTTATTTTTTCATGAAGATCAATAATTTCTCAAGCCAATTATTTGCAACCGTTTTATAGACAGCCATGGAACACTGTAAAGTGGAAATACCAAACGAGAAAAATATTGATTTTCTTTAGAAGACACAAACTCAATGAATAACATCCACAGCTCAAGATCAAAAGGCCAAGCTCCAGTTAGACCTTAAGCCTTTGCAACTTTAGATTCCTTGTTCAAATGAAATACTGTACAACTAGTGCGTACCATTTTAATCTCGCTGCTACAGCTCCTCGATCCTCATGTGTTTTGAACAGTGTGGAAATCAAAAGTGTTTTTTGTCCAGGAAAGAGATATGTGTGAAATCTAACCTGAGCAGTGAAACCTGTTCGGAGACAGCTCTCGTCAGTTCTGATTTGACATGTAGCCCTTGACCTAACACAGCTGTTTTTGTTTCAGGATAAATGCACTCATCCAGAGGATGTGAGGCTGTGCACCATGATTGTTAAATCTAATGGGAGTTTTCCTGTCAACAAGAAGAAAGTGGTGTGTGCATTGTTTTTTTCCATTTCTGTGTCAGTTCTTTCTAGGGCTGGGCCATATCGTATCATATATCGGTATACCAGTATAAGTTTTGGATATCGTCATAATGTTTTATATCATTGTGGATGCAACATAATTAGCATGTGCTGATTTTGACTAAAGTCAGGACCAGCGGCAGCATGCTTAAAACATAAATTAATTGAAAGATGTATAGGCGCAGTCACACCTTGAGGATTTAGCCAGCGTATGCTGAATGCTGTATCAGAAATTCCCTAAAACGATGGCATACGCTGAACTATCAATGTTTTTTTTTTTTTTTAAATTTTGGGTGAGTTGGACGAATACATAATTGATCTAGAACGTTTTGATAACTTATAGATAAGTTATACCAACTTATACTTACCGTGTTGTCGGCGTCCACTGCTTATGCCCAACGACAGTCTGTATGTACAAGTTCTGTGGTCGTTGGAGATAAGTTATGCATAAGTTACACAAAAGTTACGCAAAAGTTATAAGCAAGTTACTCTTAAGTAATCTCAACGTATTTCGACTTATGAGTAACCTACAACTAACGTGTGTGAACGTGTGCCAACGATCACAGAACTTACCTGTAACTTATGGCCCACGTATGCGGGACGTATGAGCATACATAGACGCGTGCTGCTTCAGCGTGCTGCTTCAGCGTGCTGCTTCAGCGTGCTGCTTCAGCGTGCTGCTTCAGCGTGCTGCTTCAGCGTGCTGCTTCAGCGTGCTCAGAACTTATACAAAACGTACCCAGAACTTATCCGACGTACGCCAGCGTATTTTCCAAATTTTTCATGTCGGCATACGCTGGCTAAATCGTCAAGGTGTGACTGCGCCTTATGTTGCTTGAGTAGATCAAATTTGCAAGGAAATTTAGCATGGCGCTAAAGAAAAAAGGAAAAATAAATTGGCGTAAGGATGGGATTTTGAAATATTTTATCCGTTGTCAATTATATCGTCAAATATATCGCTATCGTGATATTTCTTTTTTATATTGTGACATCGATTTTAGATCATAGTGCCCTGCCCTAGTTCTTTCTACAATTATGTTATGTGAGTAAATCATTCAGCAGCAGGAACTTCTTATTTCCCCTGTATAACCTGGCCAGTGTTGGTACCCTGTGGAGTTTTCTTAATTCAGTTCTGTTGTTTCTGTTGTCACTGTTTCCTGACAGATATTTATCAATGACGGCAATGAGGGGGAAGAACTGGAGCTGGATGAACTGAACAACAGCGGCGACAGTCAGAAACTAAAGCAGCAGCCCCAGTGCACTCTGGGAGATACTCCAGCCACTAGCCACCAGATGCTAATGCCCAACAAAGCCAACGCTAGCCCTACCTCCTGCCCGCCGACACCCCCGGAGGATGGGAGGACTGAGAAGAACGGGGAGCACCCCAAAGAGCCGCTGGCAGTTCCAGTTGTTGCCAAAGCCTACCAAACCCAGGCCTTACCTAACGGCAAAACTCAGACTTCAGTCAAGACTCAGACTCTAAGCAAGAGGAAGATCTCCCAGCAGAAGGAGAAGAAGGCCACTCAGATGTTAGCCATTGTCCTCGGTGAGTCTCATGTGTCACGATAAACTCCTCAGACACTAAATAGTTTTGGCAGTAAAGCTGCAGACGGAGGAGCAGCCCAAGCTCAGTGTTAGCTTTGTGTTTAATATCAACGTGTGCCTATATTTTCACTTTATCAATAGTATTCAGTACATTATGTTGTTAGAAGGAAATAAGAAAACACAGTATTTAAGTAAAACCACAAACACAGGGAAACAAACATTGTCCTACTGCGGATGCTGTCACCAACAGTGTTTGTACAAACTATAACTTTTAAAGTCTAAAGCTGCCCACACACTAGAAGATTTTAGGCCAGATTTTTAGTCTTTCTGAGTCTGAGGAGGCGTGACTCAATAAATACAATTAAATTCTCTCATGCCATGATCTGTGGTGGGACACCTCATGTGTGTCCTCATGTCTGTCCATAAAGGGACTCAACGGAGTTTGATCATTTTCATACTCGTGACTGCCACCTCTGGCCGTCCGCGTAACTGCAGTCTCCATGTTAAGCTGGTGAATGACTGCTGCCTCGGCCCGAACACGCAACTTTGTAGTGACGGTGCAGGCTTATAGCGGCAATTGAGTGGGATAGGTGTGGGCTCACAGTACAGCGCGGGACATTGCTGGAGCATGTAGGGGGTGGAAAATATATTATTTTTTTAATTTTAACTTCCGTAGAGTCCCTTTACATGTGTGTGGTCTGTGCAGATTTTTAGTCTCAAAAGTTTTAAAATCCTGTAGTGTGTGGGCACCTTAATTCAGCTCTTCCCAAACTCCAGCAGGTCACGGCCCCCCTTATCAATCCAACAAGTCCACGGGCCCGCCCAGTGATATGGAACCACTCTTTTTAAAGAATATGTAATGCTTTCCTCTTTAATTTTGCATAGATGTACATGAAAAGGCAAATAACGGTAACTAAACTGCAAAAATGGCATCCTAATAAGAAGGAATATTGTAGATTTAATAGTTTACCGCAATTGTAGTTACAGTATCTGTCAATGGAATAAGATTTTTGTTCTTTTTCTAAGTGCAAGAGACATTGGCAGATAATAGGTGTGGGCGTTTGTGACGGAGATGGCTAATATTGCCCTCTGTCATCTCTCCACAGGTGTGTTCATCATATGCTGGCTGCCATTCTTCATTACACATATCCTGAACACCCACTGCACCAAATGCAAGGTCCCCGCAGAGATGTACAATGCCTTCACCTGGTTGGGCTACGTGAACAGTGCAGTCAACCCCATCATCTACACAACCTTCAACGTGGAGTTCAGGAAGGCCTTCATTAAGATCCTGCACTGTTGAACTGCACACCGGCTGTCGGATCAGGCTGAAGAGAGAACTAAGGCATGTTTTCTGTAAAAAAAAATACCTCATCTCTATAAAGGAAGCACACAGGACACCGGCTTTGGACCAGTGGATCAATGGGAGTGACGGTATGTCGAACAGAAGGGTGTGCGCGCGGGGTTTGTGGACTCATGCTCCAAGTCACTGAATGTAACACAAGAAATGTCTGTAACAACCCTATTTTCATCGAGGACCCAGAAAAAGTGTATTGTTGTTCTCCAAACTCGTATCTGTCGCCGAATGAGCCATCTGTGTATATCACACATGTGCAATTTACAAATGATATTTATTGTGTCTGTGATCTATGTTTTTCTAAAGAACATTTATTGCAAATATATACAAAAATCAGTGTTCAAAGCTGAAGTTCTTCATGTTGGAAGTATTTTAATGATGGGAATGTGTGTTCAAAACATGGGACAGTGGCTGTATAATGTGGCCATGCCAATATCCACATTGTTGCAATTTATCAAATTGATTTTATTTTTATGTATTATTTATTATTATATTATTATTTACTGTAAATAGTTTTCTTGACACATTCTTAACTGTGATTATATGCCTGCAATGGAAATGTGATGCATGCAACACTGCTCCTCTACTTGACTTCTCATGGTTAACAGAAAAACAAAGGATATCAAATAACCTGCTAAAGTGCCACATAAATATCAGTGTTTGCTTCGTTTGAAAAGGAAGACACCCATAAAATGACTCGATCTCATCAAGCCTGTGTCTGTCCGACTCCCAAACTTCTGCCGTGTGAGTGATGCTGTTTACTGGGGGCAACAGTGAGCGTACTGCAGCCGTCTTGTTTCGCAGCCAAACTAATGGCCTGTGAGTGGACTTTGCAGCCTCCAGGTACAATCATTTGGCTGTGTGCAGCCAATCGAGCTGCCCCCTAGGGCTTCTGCTGACTAAAAATGAGGCTAACTTAGCAAAAAACATAATAGTCACAGCAATACATCGAGCGTGTTGTTTTCAAAGAAGATTTTATCAGACGTTGTGTTCAAATGAGTTGTGTGGCGCCACTGTAATGTACCGCAGAAAAAGTGGGATTTGTTTGTTTAAACTGATGATATGAAACATTTTGCTTTTGTCACATACATTTAACATCTAAATAAAACAAAATTTCAATATTTAAGTTATGTTGTATTTATGTAAAATATCATCCACTGTATCTAAAACAGCTGGACGTGCTTTAAAAGAACTTACTGACGTTTCAGGATTCATCCAATTCCAATCCAAGCTCGATGTTTGAGACAGGAGGATTTCCACCTGGTTGGAAAATGGGCGGTGACCTTAACCGTTCACAACTGTACTCTCCGAGCAAATGGGCTTGTCACACTCCGTACACTACCACTGTCAGCAGATGTATGAACAAACAGACAGACACCGAGATACTACTTTCAAACTTCATGTCAGTGTCCGTACTTCTCTTGTTCCTGTTGGTGTGACGGTCGGGTGCATACAGGAGACCATTGTGTGTGTTCAGAGTGTTCCTGCAGGCTGTGGCACTGCACTGATGTTCTTGGTGACAGGACTTAATGGACTTGCGATGTCTCTGAGGACATTTGGGATCTATTTGACCCTTGGCAGTCGCTATCACAGCCGCGCTGTTGATCAAAGCAGCATGAAAGGAGATATAGGGTGTTATTTTTATAACTACCAAAAGAAAAAATATCCATCAGTGCTGCAAGAAAAAGCCTTATCCAAAATGTCACAATGGGCTCTGAAAAACAGAAATATTACTACTGGTAGATCGAATAGTGCTTCTTTGCAATGTATGAATAGAGAGACATGCATGTACTGTATTTCTGTTCTGAATATCCTCCAGCGACAAACCCCACCAACACAAATCATGCCTGACGTGCACTGCCTGTTGCCACCATTCCTGTCATAATGAGAGCTAGTGAATCACTTTAATGAGCCTATCCACGACTAAACACTTTACACGTGCTTTTATTTATAGATAAACCTGACCGCATATTGACGGGAGGCAAAACATTTTTTTTTTTGCTCTCTTAACATATAAACTTTCACCTGAAAACACAAAAATGATCTTTACAAGAACGTACACTTATTGCACAAATTAAAATAAAACTATATAGGGAATTGTAACTTCAATGACCACTTTCTCAAAATGCACATTTTTTCTCACATTGTGGCCACAATCAATGAAAAAGGCTACACCTGTCTGACAATTCATTTAATGCAGAAATCTTTCATTTCTGTCGCCACCTCAGCTGTCAAACTGATTCTTGAGTCCATTCAGGGCAAATCTATGTCAAATTGACTGAAAAAAAGATCTTTTCACAATTGAGATCCGGCTCGAACCGATTCAGTCATGAACGTCACACCACTAGACAGCAGATATTGCCGAAAAAGGCATTGTTTCTGCCAATCTACTTATACTTACTGTATCTACTTATACTACTTATGCTACTTGTATCTATATCTAGTGCCAGGGGGAGATACACAAGCACATGCAAGGATCTGAATTTAAGAATGCCCAAAAGCTAGTTATTAGGCCTGCACTGCTAAGCTTCCCCAATAACAGCAAGTACAGAAAACACCCAGAAGCCTGGCCAGGTTTTTTTCAATCCTTACACAGAGACATGTAGTTTGGTTCTTAGCGTTAACTCCAAGATGGCAGATGTCAAGATTAACCGGTTTTACTAAAGTGCGTGATTATAAAAGCTCATGGTGGGTTAATCGTGAGGATTTTGGGACTCGAGGTTTCGCATGAGCCGCAGCGCCTAATGACATCCAGTGTTATATCAACGAAAAATAAATGGAGTCAGGTTAAATAATCCCATGTGCAGAGAGATGTTATCCATCTTTACATGATGATGGCAGAACGTCACCAAAGGAAGAGTCCTAAAAGAACCATGTGCAGCGCTCCTTTTGTTACATCACGGTAAAAACATCACGGTAAAAAAAAATATATATATATTTTAAGCATAGGCTAAATGTTCAATTGCTTTTTTTAAACTAAAACAACAATTAGATTAATATAAAAAATATATGTAATGCCTTGTTTCTTTTTTGTGTAAGTTTGAACAGTACTTTTTGTAAGACTTTGAGAAATTCTCTGTATTTTCTTCCTTAATTCTGCTAATCGTGAATTATCATAAAATAGCAATATTTTTTCCCTCAATAATCCTGACTCAAAAATTTTGAATCGTGACATTCGCAGTTCGTTCAGTATCAGCCTAGTCTTCTGTATTTGAGTGCCGCGTCACAAGTTTGCATCTGTGATTGGAGCAGAAAAAATATCAGGAAATGATTGGCTTCGAGCGGACGCCCAGACGCTCCTACTTTTGAACAGAAAGCAGGAAAGGCCCTGCTCGCCAGGCTACAAGAAACCCATATCGCTCTTTATAGATTCATTGAGTCACAAAATACTTCAACAGAATGAATCATGTAAACACTAACGCACAACAACTACACAGACAAACAATTCTGCTTGTCTCAACTGAGTAAACCCTCTCAGTGGAACAGTCCATGGTCTTATATTGACCATGATCCATAAGACTCCTGCAATCTATTTTAGCATTTAGTTAATGTGGTTCAATTTGTAATATTTTGTCTCTCGTTTCTTAGTTGTCACCTGCCCAGGGACACCAGCTGAAAACTAGCACTTTTGCTATAATCTGGCACACAACTCTGTCACCAGATGGTCATGATTATGCACTGCCCATACTAAATAAAGACTATTATGCTTAAAATCTGCTAATCTAGTATGTAGACCTGTACAAATGCATGGATGTACTTCAAACATGTATTACAATCTACAATCTGAAGTTATATAAACACATATCAATCAAGAAATTTCACAGTTTCTTCCAAAATCGTGCAGCCCGAGTAACTGATATTGGCAGACAAGCACGAACCTCTAACCATCTCTTAAAGTCTACTACAGTCACTGCAGAGTTTACACATCCAGACTCTTGCTGACATTTCAATGCCTGAAGCAAAGGATTTGGAGCGAAAATACCCAAATAAAAAACAATAAAATGTGTCTCTGCTGTCTTCTCCGGTTGCTTTTCACATTTTGATCTAACCGATGGAACTATTTTCGTTTTGTTTTATGACACGTAGGTTTGGGCCAGGGAATACAGCAAACAAAAGATTAGCACAGGAAGTGTCTCGAATCATTGCAGCCATCGACAGTGTGCTGTGTTTATTGTTAACACTCGGGGAACCAGAGCTTATAGCATCCAACATATGGCTTTGCAAAAATTCATGAAATACAGCTGATTGACAATTCAGAAAGCACAGAATAATATGGTTGTTATTTAACCTGAAGCAAAGTCCCAGTCTTTTTTGAACTGGGGTTATTTCTGCCTGCCTAGGATTGTTTCATGTTGTTCAGTGTAAACAACACCGTACCACCAAACACCATTATATGGCTGCAGTTCCATTACATCCATCATGTAGCTCCTTCCGGAAAAACTAGTTATCCAAAACATATGCCGAGTCCATGATGATCATAAAAGGATATTAATGGGTTTCATGATGTACCTGAAAGTATCAAAACAACACATATGTATTATGGTAATGCAGGGTTTCATCATAGCAGTGGTGATGCACTGAGCACGAAGACCAAGTGTCCCTGAAGACTGTGTTGCTAGCGTCTGTCTTTTACCTTTGCTTTGCTGCGCGTCTCCTGTGGGTATTTTTCCATGTCACCCCCGATGCACTGGGCGCTGCTGCGACACACTTGTCCAAATATAGCCGGGGAGGTTGCAGAAGGAGAGTTCAAGCAGGGGTGTACCGCGTGTGCAAGCAATAAGGAGACTCTTAATTATTGTACCTGCGTCATCCTAAATTTTCTACGTTTTCTATAACAACCTACAGGCTTCAGAAGCTTAAATGCAATTACACCGCACTGTTTCAAGCACTTGCTCTTTAGAACCAGGCCTTTACGGTCAGCTGTGTTTACCCATTACTCTGATTAGGGTGATAGGGGAAGTGGATGGTTGTTGTATGTGTTATGCAAAGCATATTCCTCTGGTCTGGTAAAGCAGTAGAATGTAATTGTAGCCAGGGCTTCAATTCAGGGCACAAAGATAACAGGTATTTTTAAAAGGTGCTAAACTGCAAATTGAAAGATAAAATATAGTATTTTGTGGCCGTCAGTGGGGGAAGAAGTATAATATTCTTACTTGAGTGAAAGTACAGATACAGGAGCAAGAATGTACTTATTAAAAGTATAAAGGTATCCACTGTAAAATGTACTTTATAAGTAAAAGATAATTATTTTAAGAGTTTATGTGGCATAGTAAACCAGGACTAAATCTGGTCTAAACCAGGACTAAAACAGGTCTAATTCAGGACTAAACTAGATCTAAACCAGGACTAAAACAGGTCTAAATTAGGACTAAACCAGATCTAAAACAGATGTAAATCAGGACTAAACCAGGTCTAAATCAGGACTAAACCAGGTCTAAACCAGGTCTAAACCAGGACTAAACCAGGACTAAACCAGGACTAAACCAGGACTAAACTAGGTCTAAACCAGGACTAAACCAGATCTAAAACAGATCTAAACCAGGACTAAACCAGGTCTAAATCAGGACTAAACCAGGACTAAACCAGGTCTAAACCAGGACTAAAACAGGTCTAATTCAGGACTAAACTAGATCTAAACCAGGACTAAAACAGGTCTAAATTAGGACTAAACCAGATCTAAAACAGATGTAAATCAGGACTAAACCAGGTCTAAACCAGGACTAAACTAGGTCTAAACCAGGACTACACCAGGTCTAAATCAGGACGAAACCACGACTAAACTAGGTCTAAACCAGGACTAAACCAGGTCTATACCAGGTCTAAACCAGGTCTAAACTGGGACTAAACCAGTTCATCACAGAGAG
>OMNZ01016251.1:13422-36693 GCA_900303255.1 Lesueurigobius sanzi
TTCTAACTAATCAACAAAACCATCGAGTCTCCATTAGTGTTGGAGACGATGTTGGAGACAGTGTTGGAGGCGGTGTTGGAGGCGGGGGTGGGGGGGGGGGGGGGGGGGGGGTGGGGGGGGGGGGGGGGGGGGGGGGGGGGGGGGGGGGGGGGCAAACTGGAAGAAAACCTCTGTGGGGTTCTATTGTGCTGAGGATGAATAGGGGACTGCACCAAGGGTCTTTGTGTGGGGTGAAGAAAAAGGGGGATGCAGGAAAAGAACACACTCACAAAAGTTATTCGCAACTTCGGCCGGAGAGATACAAGCGGCAGAGTTGGTGGGTTGAAATCTCGTTAGGAGCAAGGGTGGACAGGTTAGTGACAGCTGACAGCTTATCCGTCTTATAGTATTCAAACATCAAGCCAGCAATGTGACCTTTACAATCACAATACAGGATTTGAAAATGAAAGTGTAAGTAAATGAAAAGAAAAATCAAAGAAAGTTTGTTCGTCAGGTCAGTATGGAACGAACATTAAAGGAGACATCCATCCATCTTCTTTCACTTATCGGTTGCCAGGTCACATTGCACCAGTCCCTTATGGCTCCTCCCGCAGGTGGTGGGCCCAGGGGAGGACAGTGACATAAGCGGCCATGATGGTTCTCATTATAAGGGGCTTCTGAACCGCTCTTGGTCTGACCCGTCACCTAGGACCTGTTTGCCATGAAAGACCCTACCAGGAGCGTAATGCCCCAGACAACAGAGCTCCTAGGTTCATCCGGGTGTTCAAACCCCTCCACCGCGATAAGGTGGTGGTTCCAGGAGGTAACCAAGGAGGAGGTTTTTTTTTAAATTGATTTAAAAAAAACGTTAAGGGAGATCGTGAGGGTACAAAATAATTTCATCAAAATAATTAGAAAAGGAAATTTGGGGGGGTATAGGCTAAAAACTCAAAACAAAATGGAAAAATGTCTTATTGTTTATATGCAAACTGCAATGGCTCATTAACCTTGTTGCTCTGATACAAATCTCTCAATGTTTTTTGGCAAAAAGTTACCACTAACTAGTAATTTTTGAGTTAATGACTAACAGTCACCTGCTGTGCTCCTATTTCTCACAAAATAGAGCGAGAAATACCTCATTATAAACAGAGAGACTACTTCATAATTGTGTCATATATTTTTTAAAAACAATCTCTCTCCATTTCACTGCTCATCTAAATGATTTTCTGGTAAAATGCCTCCATGAAGGTGGATTTTTTTTCTCTAAACACTGGATGCTGCCGGCCCGTCAGGGGTTAAACTCGGCAAATTAAACTCACACTACTAACATCTTTCGTCGCCATGGAAACTTAATTTAGACGTGTCGGAGCTGTCGACACAGAGGGAAAAGAGGCAGCTCATAGTAATCATTATATTCTTCATGGTTTGATGATTTGACAGGTTTGTTTAATTTGCTGTTGCCATGGAAATAAAGGCGTACAAAATAAATAAAGAAACCTGTGCGCACACAATCCACCGCATTTTACCAGAAATATAAGCAACAAATCCAGGACTCCTTGAAAGAAGAGATGATGTATCTCTGAAAGTGTTGTGACCAAAGTGGCAGCAGTGAATATGAAAATGTTGCTGTAAAAGCAAACCAAGGGACAGTTTGAGATATATGGTAATATTTTGTATTTGTATCATCCCATAGCTATCTTAGCCACTATTTATATTCAACCTGCTCTTCAGTTTCAACCTCTTCCTCTTATGGGTGCCATTTTATGGACTTTTGCCCATTGAGAAATCAGAAAGCCAATTATCTTTGGCAACAGTGGATAGGCCAATAGGTTGTGCACATTTTAAATCTAAACCAAAATATAACCTTCAACATTGCAAATTGAGTGGCAAGTCAATGAACCACAATTCAAACTTACCACTCATTTCAATGCTGTTGTTATGATATCACAAGCATAACCTAGATGTTTGACAATGTTAAGTAACGTTTACACAACTGTGAAAAGAGTGGAGAGCCTAAAGTTGGTTGCAGATCCATTTTCAGTGGGTCGCAAGGTCGCATTTCTTTCAATGTTTATCAACAAGTCTGTTAAGATGACCGCTTCTGTTGTTTTTATAATAATTTCAGCTTTATTGGCTTATATAATTTTTTATACATATTTTTTTTAACAATCATTTCCAGTAAATGCCTTTCTATTACAAATGAAGAGTTCATGTGCAAAAACAGATAAAAATCAACCATTGCTTGCACTTTTCTCTTTTTGGAGCTGTGTTTTTAATGACCACATATATTTTTCCACATCAAAAATATGAAGTCATATTAGTATGTTGTATGTAGTATGGTAATAAAAATATAAAACATGTTTGCAAAAACTTCAAAATGGAGATATCTTCTTTTGCTAATGAACTCTTCTATTCTACTCTTCTATTTGGGTCATGGCTTGTCGTCGCAGGTGATGGTGAGTCTCTGCACCGTAACCACTGCTATACAGTAACGTTTTGGTCAAGTGTTCTGTAAATGTTTTTTTGAAACTGCATGCGTCCGAAAGGGGCTTAAGACTTGGCTTAAGAACGGCCTCTTACGCAACACAAAAACCTGGCATCTTACTATTAACCCGACAGTGGCTTTAAAGTCTATTTTTCAAAACGTGGGCCCCCGATAGTGACTTAACCACCCACCCACACTCACAAAGGCGCACATATGCAAAAAACCTGCCACCGCCGCCATCCGAGAGGTGGCATTTCTGCTCATAATTGTAGCGTAGGCCTGCTGTGTTGCTTGGGCGGAGTGAGTGACTTAGTGCTGGAATTTTCATTTAGGGTCCCAGCGGTGCCCTGAGCATCGTGACCAATAGGATCAGGAATCACCGCGGGGGTTCACGCTACACATCCCGGGCAACCCCTCATACCCCAGGGATAGCTGTTGAAAAAACCTCCCGCGCACACACATTTTTGTCAAAGTTAAGGGTCCATAGATTAAAGGTGGTGTGCGTTGATTGGCGGCGACTGTGGTCCAACGCTCTGCATGTGTCCGTGTGTAAAAAAAGAAAAAGAGAAAGCATATTCTCTCTTCTTAGCAAAAGGCTTTTTGTCTTGAAGAAGCAGCTGAGCCAAGTCCGCTCCGAGCTTAGACCACATCCAATCTGCTAATGCCTGTGTTTGTGTGTGTTTATGTGTTAGAGCGTCTGTGGGCTTCGCAAAAAAAAAAAAACTTCTCTCTTAAAGTAAATGTTTACCCAATGAAAACAATGTGCTGATTTCTACAACTTTTACTAGTATTATCACCAGTTAAGACTAGTTTATTTTTTTTTGTATCCTCGCTGTTGTCTCCGGAAGGCTGTTGTTTGCCAGAGAATCCTGCCTGGTTTAGTGCTGGAGGAGGACACAGGCGCGAGCTTCTTTTCACATTCAGCCTCACCCAGTTCTGTTGTGTAAGCATTTCTTCTTTGTGCTAGCACTTCCTGTGCGCTGGTAGTTTGTTGTCAATGTAAGAGAAAATGTTAATGAACAAAAAAAGTCGAAAAAAAAGGTCAAGTAATACGTTTGTGTCGCCTTAAGACAGAGTGGAAGGATGACATGAAAATGTGATTATTTTTAGCGATATTAAGGCTTACTTTTTGTTATAACTCGAATCAGCTAAATGGCTGTGAGGAACTCGGTCAAAGCCGATCCATATTTATTTGCACAGCGATTTGTTGGAAATGTTACATGTTGCACCAATAACAGAAATCAAAGCGAATGTCACATTAATGAGCAACTAAACACCAAATCATGTTTTTTTTTGATAATCTGTCTAAATGGGTCTACTAAAGTGCTGTCTACTTGTCCCTGACATTATTTTGACATTTTATTGTAAACCTTTTCAAAATACTACATAGCTGCCCGATCCCGGCAGACCTCTGAAGCTACTATAAGCAGGGCAGGGCCTGGTCAGTACTTGGAGTGGAGACCATTGGGAAAATGGCCAGGAAGCCTGGGTGAATGTAGTGTGTGAGTGAGTGTTGGTGGTGGTCTCACTTCCATCAGTCTACCAGTTGAAAGTCTATCAGTGTGGAGTGAATGAATAATGCCATGTAAAGGACCAACCCCATGGTGACTAGGGTTTGTAGATCTCAAAGTGGCCGCACCTGCTGAAAAAGATTCACTGGAGCTCAATGGAAAGGGGCATAGCAGAAATATGCCTAAACCTCGGGATGCAAGAGGGCATCGCTATAGGTAGTAGCTCGCCCCGGTTTACTATGTAGGCATTTTCCGGCTGGTGTACTGGAAAGTCGCCAGCTCCTACAGAAGGGAAGGCAAATTTGTTTGTACGGTACTTTTCATACAAGGCAGCAATTCAATGTGCATAATAATAAACAAACACTCCCCTCTGACCTCAGGCTCCGGCTCGGAGTGTAAGGTCAGGTACTCTGACCCAGCTCCATGTAAACATTTGTAAACCAATAGTAAACCTTTAAAATCATCCTTTGTGGGACAGGAAGCCAGTGTTAAGGCTTATATCAGTGTAAAGACTTTTACATATTCTGCTATTACTGCTACTGCTGCTCTTCGAGGTCCTCCTACACTACTGCTACCACTTGATAAAGAGGAGGACTGACAGATAAGAAAAAAGATGCACGCTCTGTGGTTGGGGGAGTTGATCTACCACATAAATAATTTTCTAAACATTATTTTAAGGTCCAGACGCTACACAGTTTTGCTCTAAGGAATCTGCCACTTAATATTACCTTTGATAAATCTTGCATAAATGTTCCCACATTAATAAATCGCCCTCACTTGTCCCCGTTTCCTTGTGCTTCCGAGTCTCTGTAGTCCTATCAGGCGGTATTTATAGCTTTATAGCCGCACACACATACCAACTTCTGTCAGCCATATCTCTGTCGCTCCATCATCTTGCTTCTCGCTGGCGGAGTTTGGGGATTGCTCTTTAGAAGCCACTGTGAAGAATCCCATTTCTCCTTGTGTAACGCTTATTAGGGTCCCATCTGCCCCGAGGATACTTATGAATGTGCGCGCGTTTGGGCATAGGTGACTGGTGCGGCGAGCGCTTTGTCATTGGCGCCGTGTAAAGTGGATGCGGGTGCACCGAGGGGAGCTGGAAGGGGGCTCTTAAGTGACACGCCAAGCAGCAGCTGGTGTGTCTAAAGCTGGGGAATGACACTCACAGACCTCCCCGGAGAGAGGGGTGGAGGGTGTGCGGAAGTGATGAGGCTGGGATGCCCAATATAACAATCAGTACAGATTTCTTTTTGTGAGAAATAAATGAGGTCTGAAAAAGCTTTGCATGTGAGATGTCTATTAGGGTTACCAAAACTGACACAGGATAACAAACGGATACTAAACGATACGACAGCTAAACTATTCACTAGGAAAGGTATCAGTGCTTTGTAAAAAATGTATGTATAATGCCGCTATCCCTGAATGTCCTCTTCAGCAGGGCACTATAGCAACTTTCAAACAACTTCTTCTTCTTCCCTGGTGTTTTGAATCTGATAGAATTATATGCCTAAAGTGTGGGTTTGTGGGAAGGAGAACTGGCGTGGTGTGTCTTGTGGCGCAGGCTGTCTTTCAGATCTGTCTCTCTGTATGGTTTAATGTATTCTCAATGACTGTCATGCTGCTATGTTTAACTGGGGCTCATTGTCTGGGGAAGTAGCGATTTACGACTTAATCAGAGGTCATCAAAGGATTTGAGGGAAATTGTTGGTCTGTCTCAATATTAGAATAAACACACCCCACCTGCTATCAGAGATTAACCAAAGTTTGTCCTGAAAATTACATTGCTACTTTCTGCCTCTTGGGAAGTGCAGTAAGTCCAGTTTGTACTTTCTGGCTTTGTACAGGTCACGACATGATACATACCTCAATACACAGGATATGATACATACCTCGATACATATGATACGATGCGTACCTCGTTACATTTTTCAGCCCTTTATCATAATGTATTACATCACAAGTTTAGTTTAGTGAAGTGTACAGTGCAAGATCCCGCTTTCATCCCTGTTACTCAACTTGATTTTGCCTCCAAATGCTTCATCTGAACACACAACTCTTGGATGCGAGTTTTAATCAACAGCTGACAGACTTCCACTGGCTCTTGTTCTTTATATGTGTGTGTGTGTGTGTGTGTGTGTGTGCGTGCGTGCGTGTGTGTGTGTGTGTGTGTGTGTGTGTGTGTGTGATGGGAAAGCAGCCATATTACTTTAGGTATTACTGCCTTGTCTGCATTGGGTCAGAATGGGGTCATGCTCCAGCCTCAATCAGCTCTCAGTCTTGGCATAAACCCATCTTTGGCTCTGCAGTGGTTATTGTACTAGAAGAAGAAACTGCGATTGGCTCTCCACACACACCAGGTGTATTACTGTAAACCCTATGTGCTTCTCCTTTGGGCACAGTTTGCGAAATGAGGAGGATATCTGTCCAAATCTGGTGTGATTCCGATTGTTTTTTTTTTTTTAAAGGATGTGGAGTTATTGGTAGTGCTTTGTGGTTAGATCTTCTTTACCCATTTCTAAGTTTGCTCAATATTTTAAGATTAAAACAAGGGACCTACATTTTTAAGTTAGATGCATTCATGAGAGTTATCAACAAAAAGTATTTGAATATGTTTTGCTGAATGCTTGCAGGAATTGTGACATTGTGAATCATCATATACAGCATGAAATTGATGAATAGTGAATATAATTGTTTAAAACTACAGACTTCAGGGGCTTTTGACCATTGAGAACAGCAAGTTTATTGCTATGGTAAAGGTCCAATCTGGTCAATTTAAAACACTTTCAACACATCCAGAAAAGAGGCCAATATTTCACTCTCCATCTATAAAGCAAGGTAGTTTTTGGTGACCGCCGCGAGCGTGAAAATCCAGATATCTGATGACATCGCTGGAATTGGGATGGCCATGAGGAAGCTGTGTGGATGGAGAGTGAAACGTTAACGTATTATTGTAGTGTGTGTTGTTTTTAAATATTGAATTAACCACCTGGATGACTGAGAATTAACATTTTTGCATGGCAGCGAAAGCAGGTTTACATCACTGAAAACATATGGGTGGTTTCTGACATGCCTCTGGGCTCTGCGATTTGGCCTAAAAAAAAAATTTAATTCAAATTTCGATTCAATTATTTATTTTTTAAGCACTTAAAAAATTCCATCTGGTCCTTTTGATGTTACCAAAAATACATTTGTGTTTTTAACATTAATTTTTAAGGGAGAGGAATGATTTTTTTTGGGGGGGCCCCCCTTCATATTGGGCTCTCTCAGCAAATGCCCAGTTAGCTCCCTTCATACTTACAGCCCTGTCAATATGTCATTTCATAATCTCCTTCAGCACTCTCCTTTATTGATATTTACCCTGATATGACTTTTCTGTCTCATGGAGCGGAACGGAGCACAGAAAATGCTGAAAACATGTGCGAAAAAAACAAACATTTTACCTACAAATTTGATTAATCGGTTAAATCGTTTTTTTGCCCAGCCCTACCATATGCTTATCATCGCTTAACACAGTATAGAACATTATGCGCCGCACTGGCCCATTGATAACGCACGAGCACTAAATACTAGCGTGTGAGTCTTTCTGACCGGAGCAGGTGTTCCTACTTTGTGCCCTTCGCCACATGAATGCACCACAAGCGTCTCCTGCCACAAAATGCCATCACTCACCGCGGAGTAAAGGGGAAGTGGCTCTAATGTGGCAGATGTACCTGCATGTAATTAAGGTTAGATTTAAGTGTACTGCTCGTGGGCATCAGTGTGTCAGCGGGTGTATGTTTCAAGCCTCTTACCTGCTGCCGACCAGATGGGCTCCACAACTGACCTCCGAATCACCTCGCCCCACCTCTCCGCGCAGATTAGCCAACGAGGTGCTGAGCTAAGACACCGAGGCATTAAAACAGACACTATGGCTGTGGCCTTCGCATGACGTCACTCACAGAACTGTACAGTCTGGTGGATTTCAACTGAAGGGGGGCAGGTAAACTATTGTTAGCATGCAGAGTTTGTGGGTAAATAAAGAGCGGGGTTATGAAAAGTGAATGTGTAAAATGATTCATTGTCTCTCTTTGGTTCTAATGGTGCGCCATGTGTAGGGCTGGGTACCGTTACATTTTGTTTCGCTACCACTACTTTAACGATATTTGGTTATTATTGGTCATATAGAATCATAGAACAGAACAATAATAGCAAATTATTCCATAAAATACGATTTCTTTCATCATTTATTGGAGCTAAAACAACCAAGTTCCTTTCTGTAGTGCTGTCTAAGGAGCCGCCAAGCATCAAACTTGCTCTAACAGAATTTTTTTTTTTAGGTACCAGTTTTCTGTACCTTTTTTTCTCCAATACCATTAGTACCTAAAAACATATTTTGATATCATACTGGTATTGTTTAGTGGTATCTATAGACCTAGCCTTTAGTGCATCAAACACAAACAAATCTTCATAGCGACTAAACAAATATAAAAGCTCAAGTATATCACCTCAATGCTGATTGGCCCATTTCATTTGAACTTAGACTTTTACAAACAGTTTTACCAGTAAACCTGACCCCAACAATTTCCCATTGTGTCACAGTTTTTAATGTGGAAACCCCATGTTTGTAATCAGTATTAATAGTTTTAACAGCCTCCAGATTAATGTTTCATGTAAAACTGTTTATCACCAACACAATCACAAGATCAAACATGCCTTATTGCATTTTTTTTTTTTTTTTTGGATACGCATTGCATTGAAATTAGATTTGTGGTTGATATTATGAAATCAAGACTCGTATCAACATTTGAGAGAAGTCCATAATATGAACTCCTGAACTAACATGTTTGAAGAGGTCTAAACTACCAGGTTTAATTATACCCCGTAGGATGTTTGCTTGTTTATAAAGGATATTGTATTACTGGTATCGCAGTCATTCAAATTACAATTTTGCTTCGAGCGCACAGCCCTACAGCACATACAGCCATCGCAAGCCTGCTTTCTCCCAGCTCGGTCGTGTAATTATCAGCCTGTAGATTGTCGCAATGTTATTTCGCAAACAGACTGATGGAGCACATGTCCTGCCTGTTTTCTGTCTATGGGATTGTTTTTTTTTTTATTTCAGCAGTGTTTGTGTGCAGAGGAGTTGTTTATAAGGATTACAGAAGCAGATGGACAGACATGTTGACTGGTGAGGCTTCATTAACTCAGCCTGTCCTCTCTGCCACTCCGCCGTCATGTTCACGGGCCGTATCGATTGGCATTAGATATAAGATTGAGGCCTATGCGCTTCATTTCTTGATTTGAAAGCGCTGGCGGAGTGGCTTTGGTTTAGCCATGCCTTTACCTTAGGCTGAATCCCGAGAGATTTGAGGGTTCATAAATGGGTCATGACGTGTTTGGTCATGTTTGAGGTTGGTCTATTTTTTTGTTCGAAGGTAGCAACAAGGTATTTTAGCGAGTCAGAATATCGTACTATAGCATATGTTTGATCCAGTCACATCTATTCACGTACCTGTTTGTCTTCACAGCTAGGACTGCACAATAAACCACATAAACCAAGACAAATTTTTGTTATTGCAATACTGAGTGACACACACATGTCCTTATCACATACCTGTCAAGTTTTGGATCTGAAAATAAAGGGAATTTTACTTTAGGGGTAAAATATGGTAGTTTCCCAGTCAAAACAGGACACTTGACAGCTGCCTTATCACAGGAAGCCACGATATATCACTAAAAAGATACCAGGGGTCTTGTTTCACCTGACTGAGATTTTTACATTTTTTTGCTAACACCACCTAAAGCTTAAAGGAATGGTTCAGAAAGTTTAATGTTAGACTAATTTTCCTCTTTTAAATTTTTTAATCATCGCTTATGAAGATAATGGCCACAAAACCAGAGGAAGAGCACATGGCTAAACAGAGTGTGCACACGCCTCACAGTCAGTCCTACAGCTGAACCCAAACTCAATTCACTGTAAGAAACTTTGTAATAATTATTGTAATAGAAAATCGTTAGACAAAATGTACATATCGTC
Source organism: Lesueurigobius sanzi (assembly GCA_900303255.1). Taxonomy (NCBI): domain Eukaryota; kingdom Metazoa; phylum Chordata; class Actinopteri; order Gobiiformes; family Gobiidae; genus Lesueurigobius; species Lesueurigobius sanzi. The sequence continues at coordinate 23,414 of OMNZ01016251.1, forward strand.
CCATGCCTAGACGATACTTAATTGCATGAAAAATACATAACATAAATATATAATATTAAACTCGAAAACCGAATCGCAATTTCTGTCTACAAAACTGCAATTAGGTTTTTTGTCAAAAGCGTGCAGCCCCATGACAGTTATATAATATATAATATATATATAATATATTAAACTGTCATGGGGCTTGTCATCAATATTTTACTTTTTTCATATCTTGAAATCATCTTGGGACCCCCAGTTCAGTGCTCACAGCCCCCTGATCTGATGAGTCCCGACCATAGACTGTAAAAAACAATGGACCTAGCTTCCCCCATAGCGATCAGTGAGGGCTAACGAAGCTCAGCTATGCTAGCTGCGTGGCTCGGTTTTTGGAGCCAACTCCATTATTCAGAATAGGGTGAACATAAAAATGGAAATATGGAAATGACAAAAAATAGGACGGTGTAGTGCATGTTAAGACAAACACATGAAGGTATCATTGTCAAGTGCAATAATAAGGAGCCGAAAAGTTTACATGTTAAGTCCATTAGAGTCAGCCTCCACTTCCTAATGGTTTCTGGAAGTAGTGGGCTACAATGAGTACATTATCAGTCTATGGTCCCGACCCCCACTTTGGATTCCAATGGTTTGATGAAATGTATAGCATACTTTGTTTTCAATGGTGTGATGACATTTTGCAATAATATTGGTACCACAATACTCAAGTTGTATAATTTTTCATTCATATTCTGCAGCCCTAGGTACTGCATTAATAACAGTATACATATTTGTCAAATGGAGAATCTGGACACTTTTACGATGCATGTTATCGTTGCACGAGTAAATGTATATGATTCTTCTGATTTACAGCGCTGGTGTGGTCCGTGCAGTAGACCCAGGCCTGTAGTGATGTATCTCACGCTTGGCTGGGTGTCAAAGCACAGGCTTTATGGAGAAAGGCGTCGTGTGAGACATGCTTCATACAGTCCCGCGTTCCAGCCCAGGAGTCGTGATTCAGCGCGGCGCAATAACTCGAGTGGAGGATCATTTCCGTGGCATTTGGCCGCTGTGCTGGGCCGGCCAGATGAATAGGCGCAGTTATACAGGGACATTAAACACCGAGCGCGTTGTGTCTGTGAGTACTGCAACCTTCACGCTGCTCCTGCTCGGCCAGATAAAAGAAACATGCGTCACGCCGGGAACGACAGACGCACCTGTAGAGGGACAGAAGGAAGGTCCCGGGGCAGGCGGGGTGAGTGGAACCTCCCCAAGGCCCTGGTAGTGCAGGGTCTGGAGCAGTGTAGCCTAACACTGGGGGGAGAGGGGAGAGAACATAATACACTGCAGAAAGTCTTCATAAGTTAAAAAATACTCAAATTCAGAATATTTGACTTTATTTTGAGTACTTTTTACCCACCAAGTAAAAGAAATCTTGTTCCACTGGCAGATACTTTTACTTGGCTGGTCAAAATGATGAAAATGGTTAAATATTCAAAATTCAAGCAAATATAACTTATCAAGATATCACCTTTTGCAGTGTGCAATTGATCTGTGTTGGTACTGCACGGCAAAAAGTATCTTGATAAGTTAAAATTACTGGCATTAACAATGTTTCACTCCATTCTAAGTCATTTTTACTTACTTTTCTACATACGCTTGATGAGCCAAATTTGAGATGCATTTTTTTGTCTCAAAACATTCAGGTGAGTACAACAGAGTATATAGTGAAGACTACAAGCATTTGTTGAACTATCATCTTGATAGTCCTAGAGGCGTAGTTATGTGTTTCTTTGAACCATAAGTAGCTCACTGCCATTTTTGATACTCAAAAGATGCTCACGGGGCAGAAAAGGTTGGAGCCCACTGGTATACAGGCTAAAATAAATAAATAAATAAATCTAATGACATGTTCTGTATTTACATACATACTAATTTATTGTTGCCATTGTGAATCCTGTCTGGCACTATTTATGACTATGGACTAGAATCTGACACCCACATTTATGAATAAACACAAATTAACATATCAGACGAAAGGACAAGAATAGGCCATTTGTGCCACATCGGGGATCCACTCTACAGTTTGAAAAGCGCTGCACTATAATGAGTCACTAATGACCTGCTTTTAGCCTTGTTGTAATAGCTTCAAGTTAATACTCTGACAATTTACTGCCGCTAAGTCTGTTCTGTCAACTCCAAGTGATATTAATGGGAAACAAATCTTTTTTTTTTTTGCAGCCATTTCACACTTTTCTTTGATAAACGAGTAGCAGCTTCTCATCTTAAAAGTTGTAATTTATTTGGATCACTTTAGTTTCCATTTAGAATTGTTACTTTGCACTTTGCTGATGTGACACCTGACAAAACCGATTCAGAGAGTGAGCTGTGGAAATGTCACATAGCAGCACAATGTACGGCACATGTTATTGCCTCAGAATCAGAATAGTCTTTATGGCCAATGGATAAATGTACTTGTTATTGTAGCTTTGAAGAACACAGGGGAGTGCACAGGGACATGTGCAAACAGGTAATAATAATAAAAAGAATAGAATAAATGTCTCTTATGTACAATGGGTAATCAATATACATCTAGTAAGTCAAACAGAACAACATATAAACCTAAAATATAAACAGTGTAAGCCATTGTTATATTGTTAATTTCCTCGACTAAACATTATTTTGACATAATTTTAGTAAAAGTAATATTTTACTGACTAAAATTAGACTAAAACTAAATAAAAAAAGTTGCTGATGAGACTACGATTAAATATATGAGATAAGAGATACTGACTAGAAGCTCAGGCGTCTAGGCAGTCAAAAATGATCATCCGAGGCACTCTGGTATGAAAAATCTTTAAAATCTTCATCAGGGCAGTGATTAGATATATGTTAGGACTGCACAATATAGTCTTCCATCTGACTGAGATTCTTCCATTTTTTGCCAACACTCTCTAAGACCAAGCATGCATGGAACTTATAAATGTGCAGAAGTTCAATTTTAGTTATAACTTTCCTGATTTAGTACATTTTTTGGCCTTGGTTTGGTTCTGATTTAGTGTTTTTGGAGTTTCCTTTTGACACAATTTGCTGAAAAAGAATAGAACGGTTTATCTAAGCCAGGGGGATCCCAGCTTTTCTGCCCCGTGAGCTTCTTTTGAGTATCAAAAATGGCAGTGAGTTACTTATGCTTCAAAGATACACGCATAACTAGGCCTCTAGGACTATCAAGATGATAATTCAACTCAATAAAAGAAAATGCCTGTAGTTTCCGCTATATACTCTGTTGTACTCACCTAAATGTTTGGAGATGTTTAGCATCTAAAATTTGGCTCATCAAGCTACTTGGAAAGGGCTGGCGAGCTACTGATTGGAGATCCCTGATCTAAGCTATCGCAATAATATCAAGTTTTTTCAATATCATGCAGCCCTAGTTTGAATACAATGACAGAAATGTAAAGTCGACTAAATTAATTTCAGGTTTAGTCAACTAAATTCACATGGAACCGACTAAAACAAAAAATGACAAATTAAAAGAATAAATCATCAAAAGACTAAAACTGTCGTCAGAATCAACTCATGGAAAATCCTTTTCTGCCGTAACTGTGACATGAATCTGTATAAAGTGCCAGCCCAGACAATAACTGAGATATAACCACTGCTCAAGTGCCACATTAGCACAATATATGGGATCGTTAACGGGCACCTTTCAATCGCGCTGCCCTCTTCGGAGTAAACAGCCCCTGTAATGGAAAATATTGAGGTTTTACAGTGGAACGGCCACAGATTGTAACCCCCACTCCGCGCTTTATAAGGCGAGCTCCAGACTAGGCTTTTGTTACTTTAAGACAGCATGAATGGCAGGCGGAAACAGAAAGAGGAATGGCTTTTTCTCCGTCCGTGTGTCCACCCACGGAGCTACTACGGCTGCCTCATATATGGTCTAGTGGACATGTTGTCCCTCACGGCGTTCCCTATCCCTCTCTCTGTGTTTCCAGGGCTTGAGTGACAGTTATACAGTGTGGTTGAGTGTGTAAATCTGCTTGTGTGTTGTGTGTGGTGTGTTTTGGGGGGACTTTACATTAGCACAACAATTTACCCAACTGTCCCCCAGGCAAAGAACAGGCAACTTTGGAGAATAATGAAAGTCAGACAGCGAGACAGACGAGGGCTACGAGAGAACCGTGTAAACAAAAATGGAGTTTATTAAAACCAAGGCACCCGCTCGGCATCCTTTTGTCCCCGTCTATTCACCGCTGAGTGCCACCTCCTCTGCCAGCCCCCCCTCCCGTCGCCAAAGGAGCGATTACATGGCCACGTCTCTGCTGTTTTCATCTCTGTCCCGTGAGCAGCAGAGGAATGGAGGTCTGCGGCGGCGTGGAATCGGAGGAGAGACGTCCCGAGACGAGGGCTTCTGTCTCAGCTCACAAAAGGAGGCGCAGGTTTTCTCAGGTTAAAGAGCTGCTGATTGGGCAGAGGAGGGTGACACAGGCTTTTACAGTAGAGAGAAGTGTAGAGGAGCAGCTAAAGTGCTCGCAAGCTAAAGTATTTCTGATGGGTAAAAGAGCTAAATGGTGAACTTCATTTACTACTTACTGTTACTTGTAGGGATGTCAAGATGAACCGGTTTTACGTTTGCCACAGTCATTAAAGCTCTTGGTCGGTTAATCGGGAGGATTTTAGGGCTCCTGGTAAATCGCTGATGAAATGGCGTCCAGTGTTCCACCCAAAACACATGAAGTCAGCAGCGACAGGTTTAATAATCCAATGGGCAGAGAGAAAAATGGTATCCATTTTCGCATGGTACTTGAATAACGTTTCCAAAAGAACCATTATGTCACGGTAAAAACAAAAGTGAAACTCCAAGCACATGGAAGTCAGCTATTTGTACATCATTTTTAATATTTTTTTACTGAATGTGCAATAGGTTTTCAACTAAAACAACAAAACAAAGAGTTTAGTGGATTCATTTCCCCTACAGTTGCTTTCGGATAAATAAAGCATACCTTATCTTCATCTTCACCAATTTCTACAAGGGATGTTCATGATTAATTGGCTAATCGATTAAAGGCACTGTACCTGTTTTTTTTTTATTACAAACAATGAAAGTGGGAGCGAGTAAATTCAATTGATAGTTGTGGTTCTAAAACATTCCTAACTTCCCTAGCGCATTTCTAAAATCCAATTTCTTCATAGAGATGTGTTTATAAGCAAATTTCACCACTTGCGGGGTCACTTTGTAGGGTCACTTTCATAGAGATGCAAGAGAAGTAGCCAGTAAACTCTTGAAATTGATAAAAATGCTTCATATTTAGATGCACAATATTATTTCCACACATAATCTTTAGTTTACAATATACTAAAGGGGCCAAAACAAATGCCATTCCTCTTCTAGGTAAAATCAGGTATAGTGCCTTTAAGCACTCATGGGTTTAATTGATTTAAAAACAAATGTTAGCAATTAATTGTTATGCTGTCCATTAGGAGAAAAATACACAGCAAATTGTTTCAAACATAGTATTTGTTGATTAATAATTCATCTTTTCAACTGCCATGATAAGCAGGTACAAAATGTTTCATCACCACCATCGGAGGGCCACATGACCACGCACTTCAACTACCTGCATATGAGAGAAGCCAAAAAATTTTTTTTGAATATTTATGCCTGCATGTATTGAACCAACATACAATCATTTCCCACACAGAAATACATTTTAACATGATTAAATCTGGTTATCATTTTTTAAAATTAATTCTAAGAAATTATCTACAGGCCGCACAGAGTGAGGAGGTGGGCCACATGCGGCCCCCGGGCCTCCAGTACAACAACAACAGAAAATCTAATCTTATTTATATGAAATGTCCTCAACAATGATGGCAAGCCGGGGGTTAACAGTTAGTCAATAATAATTTAATAAAGCTACCATTTAATCTATTAAAGAAATTTAGCTGAATGTGTATCCCTAATTACTGCTGAGATGAGATTCAGCTCCCTTTTGCATAGCTTCACTGATATTGCAAGAACACTTGAGCATTGCAAGTTTTGCAGACTAAAGTACAATATTAAACAGGACATTTAAGGTCCTGATACAGTCTGTAGTTTCCTCTGCTCCCCCTCAGGCCCCTCTTGTCTTTACCCACATCATCGCCGCCCAATATCACAAGCTCCATCACCGGCCTATTTATCTCATTAGTTTCTCTGGCTAACTTATGCGTGGCACGGCTCCAGCTGCTGAAAATACTCCTGCATTCATCATACGTACAGTACGGCCTTATAATCAGAGCACATTTTAAAAGCCGCCGCTGCAGTCTTATTCCCTGTGAGTCATCCTGGTGAATGATCACGCTGAGGGTGTCTGTTTATGGCCCTAGTCAGCTATTGGCTCAAGCTCTAATTGGCTCGCGGCACATTTGCATTCGGGGGAGGTAATAATGGGACTCTTTGGAAGCACTTTTAACATCAAGTCGTTGCACTCTGACTTAATTCAGCTCGTAGAAGCGCTGATGCCTCCAGATGGCTTCTTTACCGAGTGTGTTACGGTCGTTTGGAGTGCGTGGTCATTCTCTCGGCTCATATTTTGGGGCACTTGCTAACACTGCTGGTCTCTTGTTATACATTGTTGCATTTTATGGTTTTGGCGCTTTTATTGTCGCAGTTGAGGTCAATAAATAGATTTGAGTAACCGGCGCCACTGGTAGAAACACCCAAGGAATGTGTTAGGGGCGTAAAGGTACTGCTTTCTCCTACTTCCAAATATTAGCAATGATTTTTTTTTTTTTACTTTTACACCCAACTTACAATGAGGATTTCTAACAAGTTGAGATCAAGCAGCTGCAGCATCTATCTAGCCAGACTTTCCAAATTTCTAGACACTTGTTAATATGAATCTCAATTATCTTTGAAGCATAAGTCGCTCTCTGACTTTTCTGTTACATAAATATAACTTACAAGCTAAAAAATGTTGGAGATCCAGACTCAGAAAATTAACTTTTGCATTAGAAGTGTAGTTTCAAGGCTGCTTTCTTGTGTAATCCTTCATCAACAAACCCAGAAAGTGTTGACAATACTGCTCTGTTTGCTGTAGAAGTAATAAAAGTGCTGCAGTTAATTTAGACCCGATGCCTTTTCTTTCCCCATTCAGCCTTTAGTAAATCTTTGTTCAGATGTGTGTCTAAATGTTAAGGGGGTCATACAGTGTGGTGGTTGAACATTCGACAAAGGTCCCGGGGGTCAAGTCGCGCTGTGTTTGGGCCTGAATGTCTCTAACGTGTCTTTTGACTTGTGTAAATCCTCCCCCCATTCATGCAGACTTAACCATTCCTCTGAACTCACTGGGAGATGGAGTAAACGTCCCGGGGCAGCTCAAACAGACACCCCCCCACCCCCTCCCTGTCCCACAATAGCCGGGGGGGGGTCCTCCCGCACTTAGGACAAGCCGCTGAATGGACTGCCAATAGACTCGGAGCAGTGCGGCATCCAGCTGCTGCTCGAAAAAGAAGTGGCTCAAAAAAGGGCAGTCGTTGACCCCGGGGTCTCGCTCTGGTCCTGTCCACTGGGATCCCTCCCCCCCTCCCTCATCTCTGTCAGGACGAGCGGCAATGGGACCTGCCCCGCGGAGACCTCCCAGAGCACACTACAAGAGTCATATGGCATCAAAATAACAACAAAAACTTGGTCACATGTGGTCTCTAGCACTCGAAGAGACACAGAAGAATGGGCCAAATTGGGGCATAATTTGTCAGTGAACTAATTCCTCGAAACCTACCTTTTACATTTCTAAACATATCTAGGAAATCTGTCTCACAATTTAATGGAAAACGTTTGACAAGCTCAAAATACATCCAACCTCTCCGTGACCCACTGCGATCTCTATTAATTTTTTAGATAATTATAACTTTCCCTGCGAGCTTGCGTTTCAATTTTGTAGCTGCTAAGTTGCCTGAAATATAATTTAATAGCACAATCTAAGCTATGATTATCCAAAATTATGCAATTTTGCAACTTAAGTGACCATAAAGTCTCATTTTACTGTTTTCAATAGCCTCTGCTGCCAGCAATTGCTCTGCCTATACTTCATAAAGCCTCTTCTATTCAATTTTTCAAGTTTAGGGGCCAAATTTTACGCACAGAAAATCTGCCCACTGTGACATTTTTGACAGGAAATCTTTAGAAATTCATATCAATTTGTTTGAGCTTGCAGTTTTTCGCCCCCACCTTTGGACCCAGAAAACAAAGGAAAAAAGCATTCTTAATCATCAGTTTTAACAGCCAAAAAGGAAACTCAATTCTAAACAAATGCCAGTATTTATGAGGGAATAGAAATGATTGCATGGATCTCTATACCCCCTCGTAAGTTCCCTCCCCCCACATCACGTTTGTGTTTATTCTGTGGATTATTCGGACATAATCTCTTTACAGCATAATTCAGATTAGATTTTGTGTTATTATTATTGCTTCGGCCACCCCCTCTACCCCCCCTCTGGGATTTCCTGACTGCCTGGTGCACTCCTGTGTTGCTCGGAAAATTGATTAAAGCTGCTGACCACTGCCCTAGATAGCACTGGCGTGGGAGATGAAAAAAAGAAAAGAAAAAAATAATGCAAGCACAAATGGTACAAGACTGCATTTTCCGAAAAACGTGTAGTGCTTAATAGAATGTGGGGACATGCATGTACTCGATGTCCTCTCCCGTGTAATGTGCAATCGACGATATAGGTTTTTGAAGGATAGCACAGAATGGTAGAAACGCATTGGTCCTTCATGACATTTAACACAAATATATTCTAGTTTGAGGTATCAAAACTCTCTTACATCACAAAATAAGGTTAGAGTCTCTTTTTTGAGCTTTTAACCATGTGAAAATAAATCAAACCAAGTGGCTAGTGGTTGTGCGAAGCCATTTATTGTCAAAGAACTGAGTTTACTCTGTTGAAATCATAACAAAACAGAAACTACTCAAATGTCCCTGATCTAACGTTTACATGACCTTCAACAACTGCCAGGAAAATTGTTCAGGAGCAAAGAAAAACTCACTTCAGCTCAAACACAGGACTCTCTGATGAAATTGGACGCAGCAGAGAGAGGTGAGAACTGTACAATCTTTAGAGGCCGTTTTCTCCCTGTTGACCTTCTTTGAGTGCCTACCTTCAAATGGCCACAACTTCTCCAAATACTATCAGATTTCCATGTGTTCGCCATCGTTGGAAAGCTTAGAGACTACACTTTCAGAATCTTGTGTCACTATTCCCGGTGACTGGCCACAAACATGTTTGTTTCAAGATGCACAATATGTAAACTTTTGATCAGAGACATTTGGCTAGTTTCTAGTTGAAAAGTGTAAACAAACAGGTTTTTTGACAATAAATGGCTTCACGCAACCACTAACCATGAGTGAAATAAAGGTTTGTGTGTTATCATTCTTGTTCTATGAAATGTATAAGTTAATTGCATAAGCTTAATAACACAAGCTTTTGGCCACAACTGTAACATTGTTCTCTCTTCAGAAACCTTCAGTTGTATTATCACATCAATTGTATTTAATTCGTTCAATTCTTCCTTTACAGCTGATGTGTTTTGATCTACAGTATATTCCCTGAATGTTGTTGCGTGATACAATATGGAAAAATAAGAAGGGCTTTATTTATAAACTGTGTAAGTTCTCAGTCGTACAGGAGTTGCCCATCGTTAGCAAAGATTCTTCAGTTTTCCTATTTACTCTGTAGTTGAAGTGTAGGACGTTTCTTTCTTCATCCAAAGAGTTTTGTCAGCGGCACTGAGCAAACCTGGACCCAGGTGGACTAAATATAGACCAGAAGATACAGATAAACCCCTCAGACTGGTCTATATGAAGTCCACCTGGATCCAGGTTTGCTCAGTGATGACGAAGCCCTTTGGATGAAGAGCGACACGTCATTGGTTTATCTTGTTTCATACGAGGAAACACAATGTATGGAAGTAACTCGCTCAAAACAATGGATTATAAGGATATTCTTCATTTTTTTGGCGACTCGTTGCAACGGGACGTAAAGCTGGAGACAAAGGATGAAGTGACGAAGCTGCTTTAAAAGACGTTAAAGACGTGAGGAGCTGGTGAGTCTCTGTTTACTCCGTGGTTTACCCTGGATGATGTTTGTGCTGTTGTTTGAAACGTGACTTTTAGCAGGACTTAAATGACAGCTTTATGCTCAGATCTTCTACTCATGGTAAATGTGTTGTTAAACAATATTCTCGTGTTTAAAAACCGCAGTGTCTCATTGTGGAAACTTGTGGCTCTGTGTATTTGACAGATCTGATGCTCTGGGAATAAGGACCAACATTAGGCATGTTGTTTATGTTGGTTCTTTGGCTATTTGTTGATATGTGGTAAATGCTTCTTTTTAATCTGAGAAGCAGCAGAAAATACGTTGAATTAATTATAAAAAAAAAAAAAAGAAAAAGAAAAAAGGCTTATAATCAACACAGTCTGCAACAACCCCACCTAGTGTTGACCTCACGAGCCGCCACTGATCATAGGCAAAGATTCTTCAGTCTTCATCTGTACTCTCTAGTTGAAGTGTAGTGAAGATCGTCATCAGCGAATAAAGACTTAAACACGCTTGTGGTGGGTCTCTATCTTTGGACTACGTTCGACACTTCAACTACAGAGTACAGATGAAGACTGAAGAATCTTTGCCTACGATGGACAACTCCTGTACGCCTGAGAACCTACACAGACAAATGACATGTTAAAATGAATTAAAAACTCATCAATGAATCTAAAACTATTCATCTGTACTTTTGGTGGACAAACTGAGCAACCTCCGTCTATTTTCTTTGTTTGTCTTCTGCTCATTATTGTCCGTCTGTAACTGAGAGTGGAGTACATTTATCCAATCACCACAACAACAACAAATACATTAAATAAGTCAGTCTGTCAACATAATGTTTGTACAGTGCCACATGTAAATCCTGGTCCTGAATTAGAGCTGGGTTTCCATCATGCAAACACACGATAAGAATTGAGCACACTGCATTAGGTTGGTTTCATTCATTCCCAGCAGCCATAAAGGGAACAAAAAGTGAATTATGTGCTAATTACCTTAAACAAAAGGCTGCTTGTGTGCAGTTATAGCAGCGGCTCCATCTGTATTTGCTCAACACACTCTCAAACGCCACGTCTACAGTCAGGAAGCTATTGTTTGAACTTCATTCGCTTTTACCTCGGTTTCAAAGATATGAAATATGAACCAAGCACCCCAGACAATTCTTATTATCCTCTGTGAAAATGCAACAATGAATATCTATGGGAACTGTCCATCAAAGGACCATCGCGCGCACAGGGAAAGTAGAAAGCTCAATCGTATGGCCAGTGGGGAAATTTAACTAATGCTTTGTTTGTTGTTGTCACTTTGAGTCTGGACAGCCATGCTTCATCTCATCTGTGTGACTAGGACTATCCGCTGATTAAAGTGCGTTCATTAAATATAAATCAAGCATTTGTGGGGATGAAGAGATTTATGAATTGACACCAAATCCACTAATACATTGTTGACCTTTAGGTTTGACCTCTCGCCCGCTCTTTTTCCATTACTATGAATTAAATAAATACATAGATGTTACAAGGGAGCAAAGACATTGTCCCTGTCTTACAATGACATCATTATTATTGGATGAGAGACAATATTGAGAGACAATTGAGCAACTATAGAAAGCAGAAACAGCAGAAATAAACAAAGAGCAGCCATTACATTACCATTACATTTCATGGAGAGTTGCTTAATGTTGGATATCAGTGGCTTTATTCATTGGTGTATGTGTACTTTTTCTCCTATTACCTTGGAGAACGAGGTTACTGAACAAGTTAACACGTTACTAGCCATTGTCAAGCAATGGCGAATGGGGATCTTCATAAACAAACAAACAATAAACTGTATTCTATGGTTACACAAAAAAAAACTGACCATTCTGTCTATTTTATAAAAAGATTTCAAACCACAATTATGCATTGGATGTATTTTGTAGATCGACTGAAAGACTTACCTTCACAAACCAAAATTTATTCATGCAATTTCAAACAAATGTTATCCAAAAAGTAATAATTTTTGCTAATAGCCCGTGCTCCTGTTCAGTTGTTCAGTCTATTACAATGCATTATGCAAGTCCCTGATTTTGAAAACCTCTAGACAAACTGTCAGTGCTTGAGCTGCACAAGGACGCAGCTCGTACTCATTCTTCCACGCTCATATTCAGTTCCTTGTTTTTCTCAATTAAGATGAATTATAGAATTGCGGAGCGGGAAGGAGGGGGGCTTGTTGTGATGCTAGCCTCGGGCCGCTCGCAGTCAATGAGCTGGAGAGAGATGAGTGCTTCTTTGGATATTTTGGGTTTTTGTGTCTTACGTCCGCTGATTCTTAATGTATTCATCTGTACAAACAACTTAAGCCAAGTAGTGTGAGATTGAAGCAAGGGGAAGCTTTTATCACTCGCCCATAGAGATGATATAAGAATATACAATTAATTCTTCAGTGGTATCGGTACCTAAAGCCACTCTGCTGTTCAACATTCAAGATTGAATGTTGCTAAATCACTGGAGCAACTAAATTATCATAAAACAGAAAACATAAACAGACCAACTTTACCAAATGTGCTCCTAAAGTTTTCTATAGCTCCTCAGAATCAGAATGCTTGAGGCGAGACACTGCAGATGACTAAAACGTTTAATTGAGGGATATCAATTTGAAGCTGTATATCACTGACATTAATATGAGAAAAAATACTGTATTTTACAAGTTTTCTTCCATTTTATGTTTTCATATGTGAAAAAGGCTTTTTATGTGGGTAAAATGCCCGAATTATCTACATTTTTAGCAACAAAAGCTAAATTATGCAGGGTTCCCACTCTACCTGGAACACTTTGAAAACCTGGAAACTGACCCATTTTCTAGTCATGGAAAACACATGGAAAATGAGAAAAGATGAAAAATATATATATATATTTTGTCCTTGAAAGTATTGCTAGTCCCTTTGCTTCTCTGTTCAGATATATGCCTCTATATACTTATAGTTTATCCTGTAAATGTATATACTTAGGCCTATAGGGGAAGTTCATAACTTAAAGTTAAAGAAGTCTAAGTTCTATATAGATAAGAACAGATAAACTACATGATTAAAATGAATTTGCTCTTGCGAAGGAACACAGGAAAAATGATTTGATATTTCAAAATTTCAGACCCCCGATTCCCCATTACACTGAAAATGCTACCCCAATCCATTTTTTACTTTAAAATGTCCTGGAAAATCCTGGAAATGACCTGGGAATAAAGAG
>OMNZ01016252.1:0-13861 GCA_900303255.1 Lesueurigobius sanzi
TGGGGAATATAATATATTACTCAAACAAAATACAGTAATATATTAGTCATTACAATTGAAGTAACTCAAGTAACTTCAAGTTACAAGAACAACTCCCCCCAAATAAGATGCAGCACCAAATACAGTTGGATAATGGAGTAGAAGTGACTTGTGAAGCTAATTTCTTCAAAAACAAAACAAGAGAGAATGGAGACGACTGAGGAAAAGGAAATCTTTACACTTACACTTTAGTTCATGGCATTATTCTCCCTTGTTTTCAGTTTATATTTTGCTAAAAGTAACTCAAAAGTAATTCAAAGTAGTGTAACTGAGTTACATTTTTGAAACAGTAATATATAATACAAACATATTACATTTTTAAAGCTGTTATTACAATTTTTAAGTAACTTGCCCAACACTGGTCTTATTATTCCATTATTCCCGATACTTATGACTTGTATTGTTTATTGTTTACCCTTGTTTGGATTATTATACTTCCTCAATGCAATTATTACAATGAAACCATTGCAAAACATGCAACAGAAGCGAAATACACATTTGTGTATAATTTATCTACATTTTTTACTTTACTGAATAATGCCCTTATTTTAACTGCCATTATGGATCTTATTCTTTTAAATAATTACTTTCTTTAGTCATTCACTCTATATTTTGGAATAACAATAAATGTATACATCTTTTTAATAGCTTGCATTGTAGATCATTTTAATTGGTGCTTGCTTTGACATTTTTGAAAATGCTGGTTCCCCTGAGACTATTCTAGCTTTTTCTATATTTAAACATCGCCCAGATGTAAGGAGGGAAAAGATTAAATGTGTCTTTTACACCACTACCATTTTTGCGCAAAAATCATCAATTGTTGGTGCATAACAGTCTGCTTTAGTGATCATTCTTATTGGCTAATTTTGAAGTTCTACACCATAATTCAGGTATGAAAGAATAAGCAACGTGAGATTTTATCTAGTATAGTATATTTAGCCGATTATTTTTGCTTATTTTGACTTTAACATGCGTAATTGCGTATGTAATGTAAGATTAGACCTTTTGGAGACAAAATAATAGTGTGGAAAGGATTTTCTACTGTCTTGCCGTATCTTAATTGTAAATCATTCAAATTATGATTAACAGAGCTGTCCCACTTACAGTAGCCTATATTATATGTCACAAAATTGTATTCATTATTTGTTTGGAATCAGTGTAGTACTAGGAAGAGCATCTGGCATAAAGCATCAGTGCACAAATTAAGAGACAGTTGATTAAATACCCCAAAAGGGAAATGTCCAAAAGTCATAATACATTTAGTCTTGCTATTTCTTATCAGTCATCGGCTAAATCAGTGTAAAAAATGTTTACAAAATACCAGACAAGAGTAAACATGGCACATCAGTCATAGTAGCTCAAAAAAATGTTGCTCAAACCGAACAAAGGTGCATTTGTTGAGTCTGACAAGATGAACCAGATATATTAAAGCAGGGGTTTTGGCAGGGAGTTGACGCACAGGAAGAAGATAGAAAAAAAAGTACACGGGCCAGTCTTTCTCAGATTAGAAAATTGGGGTGAGGGGGGGAGTAAAGTGCGGGCTTACTGGCAGGGCCGCGCTGATTAGAAAGGCTGTAGTGTTCACTGTGAAAAGAAGCAGCCATATTCAGTAACAGCACCCCTTCCTATACGGCCAAAGCACACATCTGTAGCAGCAGTTGTGACTAATTCGCTCTGCTTTCTTTTCAACTATTTTCATTCATGCCGCCCTATTAAACATTCAAAGGCTTGCCGCGCTTTTGATTTCATTTCCTCTCATGAAGGGTCGTTCCAGTGCAATGCAGCAAATCTTAAGTTGCATGACTAGGGTCCAGTAAATATCATTGATGACCAAGGAACTGGAACAAGGAAGGATATGTTTTTTTTGTGTGTGTAGTCTAGACATTTAATCTAAAAGCGGTGACTTTGCACTTTACACAGTCTCGAGGTAGGACCACCACACCGCAAATGTAAATATTTTGATTTCTTTGATTCCAAGAATGCGCTTCAGCTTAATTTTATTTATAGTGTAGGTTTTATCAACAAAGTATTTGGCATTGTGACAGTCGCAAACAGCACAGAATAGCCTTCAAGTATGTTTGTCCACAGGCTACTTAAGTGCTTCTCGTCTACTGTGAGGCACATGTTTCCTTAAATGTATTTCAAAAACAATCTCTTGGTTAACACCCTTGGTGTTATTCTGGCTATACTTTATTGAATAATTTGCATTGAACAAACTAATTCAATAAAACAAACACTTGAAATATTGCTGCATGTTTGGTTGCCATTAATCTGATCTCTGTCTGGACTTTTGAAGATGTTCCAGCTCTTGAGGGGAGTCCGTGTTGACTTTGGAAGCTCCATCAAAGGCGGCTTGTTGGGCGGCGGGATAAAATAAAACAGGTGAGTCCCATCTGATGGTGTCCACAAAACTGAAAAATTTAATTTCCCACCAGCAGCAAAACACACAAAGCCGTGGACGTTTTTGTGTCTAGCTTTTCATTATCATTTCCCCCCATTTATTTTAAAGTGATAGTTGGTAAGAGAGAGAGAGAAATTTTAAAAGTAAACAACCTCCCTCTCTCCTCCTGATTGGACCTGAAAGCCCCTCCACAGTCCCAGTACACAGGAAAGCTTGTCTCATTGGTCCCCACAAATCCTCCACAAATCCCATTATTTAGACTTGAAAAAACTTTAGGACACACTTGCATAATGATATTTCATGTTCTTATAACTTAAAAAATATGAATATCTAACACCAGGTAAAAGGCATTTAGCTCTAATTCTTCATAGGCTACAAAACACCTAGAGTTGTGTGAAGTTAGAAAGAGTAGCTCTCTGGTCTTTAAAAACACAGAGGGGTACCACCTCATGACATCAGCAGGTGGAGCGAGGTGTGATAGTAAAATACTAAATACTGTGATAATAAATGTGCAGGATTGCTCAATCAGGCATGAATGGATCAAAAAACATGGATGTTTTTTTCATTTGGGAACAAGATTTAGCTGGATAAAAAAAGCTCAAATTCAACATGGCATCATAATGTACATAGCAAGTCCTGTTATCTTAATATACTTATTGACACATGTTAACTTGTTGAACTCCGATAAGTGAACTTCTAGGAAAATAGCATAAAGGTATAAGATTTCAGTTGCGTCCTTCTTCCCGATGACCTTCCTTAAACCTATGGGATGAGTTGGGCAAGACTCCAAATGTTGCAATGCTTTAGCAAACATCCCTGGCCACAGTTTTGCGCCCCAACCGGGAGGGCTGCTGCTTTGGGCAGGCTGGCTATCCGCATACCCACAAGGTTCTGTGTAACCAATATCAACATTTGCAAGGTGTGAAGTTCTACCTTTAAATCTGCACATTCAGTCACCAGTTTGTCTCATCAAATCATTCTTCGGCTCCTTGATGTATTCTCGTCTTAAATTTGAAGATATTGTGTTTGCAAGATTAGCAATATGCAATACATTTTAAAGCATGGACAATGAAATATGTATGCTGCAAGCCACTCTTCAGACGAGGACCCCAGGCTGAGGCGAACCCGCAGCTTTCTGTTGACCTTCTGGGGCACAGCTAAAGTGGCTCTTTGACGCACAGTGGAGATCTTATCAGCTGCTCCTACCCAGGGAGTCAGCGCAGTGTCTTTCTTCAGGTGTGCAGAATTCATAAAGTGCAGGGATAATAAGAGCACGTCTGTGTGAGCTGGAGAACAGTGTCTGTGATTGTGTCTTCTCGAGCCTCAGTGTGCCACGAGACCCCATCTCCCCCACACTTCATGTTTTTTTCTTTAACTGAGGGCCTTTCTGTTGGGCCTCTGTCATCCCCTGTTAAATCAGGAAGGATTTTTGAAGGTTTCCAGCAGTTTGAGAATTTGGCAGCGTGCATGATTGAACTTTAATTACTTTAGAAAAGCATGAATGAAGAATATGCAAGCCTTGTCCTGCTGAAACGATGCCTACAGCGAGTTGTATAGTAATAAGTGCAGTCATTACCTGCATGTGTAACATTACAGTATGTTTGTGTGTGCTAGTCAGGCAGAAAGGCAAATAGGCGGGGTCTGAGAGACCACTGGGGAAGGGGCAAATGTTTTCAAAGACATTTTGTAGAGGTACAGCGTGAGTAAAGAGGCAGCCTATAGCGTTTCTCAGTGAGTGCTGTGCTCATTGTACAACACAAAATGATTTTGTGACATTTAGATTAGTTTAAAGATTAAATCATGGCCACCTCTGCGCTGACTGGTTTCTCCATGATGAGTCTGCTAAGTCTTGGGTACCTGGCTTGGGACCCCAACAGCCCCAATCAGGTGGAGACTGACCCTGGAGTGGACACTTTTGGAGACAATTCTCCTTCGGCACCGCAGCCGCCGCACATCATCTTCATCATGACAGACGACCAGGGATTTAATGACATTGGCTATCACAGCTCGGACATTAAAACTCCGACACTGGACAAACTGGCTGCATACGGTGTGAAGCTTGAGAACTACTACATTCAACCCATCTGTACCCCGTCCAGGAGCCAGTTCATGACCGGCAGGTAAGGTCAACACGCACACTGCCAGCTACAGAAACATGGCGTAATGCCAGCGCTTTACAGCGTATTCAACAAAAAAAGAAATGCATGAATTTTTGAATAAAATTTCTGATCAGAGATGATAAGTAAATAAATGGTTACTAATTTATTGGTGCTCCATGAACTATTTTGTTTGAGTGAGTGTGTGATTTTATTGTGTTCTTTGATCTACAATCAAAGCAGATTGCATTGTCGAGCCAAAAGTGAAACGCTAAACCAGGGCTATTCAATTATATTTTTTTACTGGCCCAGAGTTTTTGGACCTCATTTGGAAAGTCTGTACCTTCCAGAAATGTATTCATATTTTTGGGATACATAAATGAACATTTCATTACAATAATTTGTCAAAGAGTATTTAACATGAAAACATTTTAATTATATCCACAGCAGCAGATACAGTATTTAAACTCTCACTGTTATGTGTTATTTTTGTTGGCATTTTATTGGCAATATTGGAGTGTAAAGGCCATTCTAGTGCTGTTGAAGGCTAAGCGTGCACCAGAAGTATTGGCTAATTAATATAAACTAAAGAACCTACTTTAGCAGCTGGTTTGATTCTACTCTAAACGCTAAATGGAAGAACTGCAAAGGTAGCAAGAATAATTTCTCTGTAATGATTATGTTTATAGCGGGTGCAGAGCCTCTTCAGTGCTGTAGACAGTAACAGAGAATTGGCAGCTTTTATAAAATTTGGTAAGTTGCAAGTTGGCCAGACCTGATTGTCAATTGAATAGTCCTGAGACAAACCTTACAAGAGCTCATTACTGGCATGCTATGTTTCTTGTGTAAAAGGCAGTTATTGTTTTCTGATTTTTACAGGTACCAAATTCATACCGGCTTGCAGCACTCCATCATCCGCCCTCGGCAGCCAAACTGCCTGCCCCTGGACCAGGTCACTTTGCCCCAGAGGCTGCAGGAGCTGGGATATGCCACTCATATGGTTGGGAAGTGGCATTTGGGCTTTTATAAGAAGGAGTGTTTACCGACCCGGCGTGGCTTTGACACTTACCTAGGCTCCTTAACAGGAAGTGTCAACTACTACACATACACCTCCTGTGACGGCCCTGATCTATGTGGATACGACCTGCATGAAGGGGAGACCGTTGCTTGGGGGCACAGAGGCAAATACTCCACTCATTTGTACACCCGCCGAGTGCGCAAGATCCTGGCCACTCACGACCCTAAGTCCCAGCCTCTGTTTATCTTCCTCTCCTTCCAGGCTGTTCACACACCTCTACAGTCACCCAAGGAGTACATCGATCCCTACAGGGAACTGGACAATGTTGCACGAAGAAAGTATGCAGGTATGGTCGCGGCTGTGGATGAGGCTGTGCGAAACATCACATATGCCCTTCGCAAATATGGATTCTACAAAAACAGTGTGATTATCTTCTCCACTGATAATGGGGGTCAGCCTCTGTCTGGTGGCAATAACTGGCCTCTTCGGGGACGTAAAGGCACCTACTGGGAAGGTGGCATCAGAGGTTTGGGGTTTGTGCACAGCCCTCTCCTGAGAAGAAGGAGGAGAGTTAGCAATGCTCTGGTGCACATCACTGACTGGTACCCAACGCTTGTGGCTTTAGCCGGAGGAAACAGCTCCATGACTGAAGGCCTTGATGGACTTGATGTTTGGGAAGCCATCAGCGAGGACAAAGAGTCTCCCAGATTTGAGATCCTACATAATATTGACCCGCTGTATAACCATGCCCGCAGTGGTTCGTTACAGGAAGGATATGGCATTTGGAATACAGCCATCCAAGCTTCTATAAGAGTGGGAGATTGGAAGCTTCTAACTGGAGATCCTGGGTACGGAGACTGGATCCCGCCACAGGTGCTTCCCGGATTTCCTAACACCTGGTGGAACTTGGAACGTCATTTCGAGCCAAAGAAATCCAAATGGCTGTTCAACATCGCCACAGACCCGTACGAGCGGCGCGACTACGCCGACGAACGGCCGGATATAGTGTACGAGCTGATGGCCAGGCTGGTGTACTACAATCGTACAGCGGTGCCAGTGAGGTTTCCCTCGGAGGACCCGCGGGCCGATCCCAGCCTGAGCGGAGGGGTGTGGTTACCGTGGGTGGGAGAGGATGAGGAGGAGGAGGAGGAAGAGTGGGAAAACAACCACAACACAGAGCAAAGTGATTGGAGGAAGAAGCTTAAACTGTCCCAAAGCATGTCATTACTCAAGAGTCTCCAGTCTAAGATGATGTCCAATTGGATATAGCAAGTACTTAAAAAGACCACCCTGTTGACATTGACTTGGACATGAATCTTGTAAACCAGAATAGGCAAGTTTGCTTAGTGGTGGGCTTTTTTCATCCAAAGAATGAGGGATAAGTTAAACTTCAGATGCTGAAGTTGGCCCAACACCAAGCTGTCTACAAATAGTCTACCAGTCCTGAACAGCATACTTGAGCTGAAAAGGGAGGCTATTTTAGGAGTGTTTTTGTTTTTCTGTCTCAACTTTTGCAATCATAGCAAAAAAAAAAAATCATCTTGGTGGCCACAGTGTCTCTGCTGTGGGACTCATGCTGCCTACCCCCATTATAGTCTAATATAAAAGCAAATGAACAAAGAAAACAAATAATTTAGAGTAAAGAATATGAAAGAGGAAATAAACAGCTTTATACCAAGTATTTTGGGTTTTATGCCAGGACAAGGCATGATTTGTTGTTGCCATATATTCCTGTAGGTTTGCTGATGTCTCACTTCATTGTCTTTATACTACTTGCTAAATGGTGTAAGAAATAATTTACATTCTGTTTTATTAGCTAAATGACTGCTGTGTACTTTGTGGCCAACATTACATTTTTCTGAAGGCGGCCCAATCTGTGGTACATGACTACCTCTGACAATCTAATGTGAAAGACTTTTTTGATAATTTTGTGCAAATGTCATTAAGATTTCACCGCCATTGAAACAACTACTTGTTTTGCTTGAGTTTTGGGGATTAAAATAAAATTAAAAAACATACTTTGTCTAAAATATGTAAACGATGTTACCACGTGGAATATTTTGCACTTTCAAATGTGCTATATAGCGAATGCACACAGGCTCAAATGGCTTTGGTTACTATCCTGGATCCTGGAGCTGCAAACAGTGGCAATATGTTTAGTCTAGAATTGAAATAGATCATCCTTTTTATTGATGTGTGATAAATCTAATGCGCATTTGAGAAGATATTTCAACAGGAAACTGGCATCACACAACACCCAAAACCAGTGCCTGTGGTTACTGTAACGCCTCACGTGAGTGAGCAAAGAAGTAAATGAATTAACCAAAGAAAGATGCATTTTGGAATTTGTTGGCCTAGCTATTCTTTCTATTAATCTTTTTCTTACTTGTGATAAAACTCAGGAACTTCCATGCTTCATATATTTCCCAATATGGGCTTGCTAAACCTGGGGATGGTACAGACAGAAGTGAAACATTTTACTTCATTTCCTGAACTTAACGGACACCCATGCATTCTGTTTCCTGTATATGTAACAGACCCCAGACAACAATATAATTTCTGTAAATAACTGAAGACCAAGTATGAAGCTTTTCCTTGTCATTTTGATGCTATTGCCTGGACTAAACTATGGTAAGTTTGCTTTACTTTTCATAAAATGTATAAAAATTAAAAAAAAAAACACACAAAAAATGTACAGTTTTTTCTATTCATTCCAGGTTTTCTGACGCCTGCTGACACCATATGCAGAGTTAGAGATGATTCCACATGCACTGTGACGCTAGGAGGAAATGTCTTCTTGCAAATTGCGAACTATACTCCTGGCTTTCACGTCCAGGTCTCCAGCGGATCCAAGGAGATATTCAATATAAAAAGAGGAGCTTTGATTGTGTATGAAGATGCGTTCAGGAACCGGACGCAGGCGTTCATGGACTACGGGACAATAAAGATTCAGAATGTGCAATGGGAGGATGCGGGACAGTACAAAGTGGAGATTCATAACTTGGAAGGAGCGAATGTGAAGACAGTGCAGGTGACGCTAGAAGTAAAAGGTGAGTGTTGCCAAGTTTGACACAGTAACAGATTGTAGCAGGGTTTGAAATGGCATTACTAACAAAGACAAGATAAAACAAACCAAGTTGAATCAGAATGAAAGAGAACTCCAAGTTAGGGCATAAGTTAGGGCATTTAGATCCGAATTAACCTAGATTTTTTAGCCCGTTTCATGGCATTACTGACTGGTGTTTGGTCTTCTTCTTTCTTTAAATTAAAAATGTAATATGGCCAATAGGACAAGACCAATTTTATACCTCATTGACAAATACATTCATCAAATATAAGATGCAATCTATTGAAACAAGTCAGAATCACCCCAGAACAAGTAAAAATATAATGTAGGTCATGGGTGCCCAAAGTGAGACCTGGGGGCCAAATGTGGCCTGCAGTCATTTTGTTTGGACCGCAGGCTTTTATCTGAGTTGGCACACATCACCAGAGATTGTACTTTTTATAGCGCAAAGTGTAATAATTCTAGACAATTCTAACCTTACCTTACATTTTAGTGTGGGACAGCTGTGTGAAGTTTCCAAGCCTAAATGAAAGAGTGGTCCATGGTTAAAGTCTCTGGCAAATGCTCCCAATTGAATGTTTCACTGTCTCTGTCCCTCATTGCCATACTATATACACTTAAATATCTGGCCCCATTAAAAAGGTTTGGACACCCCTGAGCTAGGTCAACTACCCAACTAAATTTTAGTTAAACCAATTCAACTTTAGATTAATATGCTGAATATGAGTCATTTAAACTAATCTAGATATTTATGTTTCAACAACAGTTTAAAAAATGATAGGATGTTGGTTTTATGCATCAGTGGATTTGACCAAATGTTGGCAATGACACTCTTTTACACCATTGCAAAAGAAAAATGTATTTGGATAAACCTTAGGCCAGTTATTCTCATACTTGAGAGTGTTGGGGCCCCCTCATACATCCCTGGGGCCCTCGCCAATGATAAGTATAAACACTATTTAAGAAGTGTAATGGTTTTCCTTATAAATTTACATATAAAATTCAAAGAAATGGTGATAATAGGATAAATTAGTTCTTTTTTCATACCCAAATTCATATAAAGTTTCTTTTAAACTCACTTTACTTTTACAAGATTGATTTGTAGACGACCTCAACTCTGGAGGCCCCCCTGCTGTGCCTCTGATACCCAATCTGATACCCACCATGGGGACGCAGATCCCACTGGGAACCACTGCTGTAGGCTGTTCACCCCAGGATAAAAAGAGGCAATTACTTTTTAGGGGGAGGCCCTCGCCATTGGATTTCTAGGCCCTATACCCGATTTTTTAAATCAAAACAATGATAGAGGGAGCCAGTAAATTAAATTATTAGTTGAGATCCAAACTCATTATTAACTTTAAGTGAAACAGTAAACAAAGTCCTCAACAACAACAACAAAGTTGAAAATCCCCTCCCACATCAAAATTCTCAATTTATATTTTCTAAAAAGCCTATATCGTGTTCAGCTGGTAAATATTAAAATTGTTTAAAACAGAAACCAGCAGTATATTTTAAATGTTTTTTATATTTATTAGTGCTGTCAATCGATTAATTATTTTAATCAGATTAATCACAGATTAATCACACTTTTGATCTAAGCTAATAACTATTTATTATGATTTAAATCTTATTAGGTTGATTTAAGGCTAATTCAACAACAGTTTGTGGAAAATTCTAGTATCTTACAATATAAATAACAAATTAAATGTATTTTTGGGTCGTGGCTTGTCGTCCGATGGCGATGTCCCAAAGCCATATCAGAGAAACACTGATAAAAGCCTCAAGTAAATTTACTTTCCCAAACACCACTTTCTTTGGAGTTTGTTCGGTCAAAACATGTGCACAATTTGCGATTAATCCATGGTTAATGCATTAATTACTTTTTTTTATTAATCGTGAGTGAAAGCGTTAACTTTGACAGCCCTAATGTTTATCAGCCCACCACAATAAAGGCCTTTTAGAAAATGTAAATAGAGAATTTTGATGTTGATGTTTACATTTTTCCCTTAAGTCATTATAAACTCTTCTTTGCACTTTTCTAACATCCCAACTCTTCACAAGGATGAGTTCATAAGCACATTCCACAACTTTCAGGGTCACTGTCACAGAAATGCTAGAAATCTAGTCTCCAGGCTCATGAAATGAATACAAATAATTTATAATTAGATACACTGTATGATTCATGTCCGAGTTTACAATATGCTATAGGAGAACAAAACAAATTTCTTTCCTCTAGAAAAAAATGATATAGGGCCTTTAAATAATCGGATCAGTCAGATGAGCCATTACATGTCTAATTGCCATTTATTGATGAATCTTACTTACTCTTTAATGTGCAACTATACAGTATGTGTCATGCAGGGCCGGCCCAAGCCTTTACAGGGCTCTAGGTGGAAATTTGTCTGGGGGACCCTCACAACATCAGTGTAATTTTGAATAGATACATTAAATGAGACATACAGTGCCAAAACATAATATCTGTATGACTTCAAATGACTGGAATTAAGAATATTTCATATTTAATTTCTGACTTCTGACGTAACAAAAAAGAAAAAATCTACCAAATACCAACTCAATTCAAGTTAAATTGTGTAACAAGGTATTTAGTTTAATCTTTGGAGCATATGTGTTGCCCCCATTTCTAGCCAAAAAAGACAGATCGTTTTATTGATCAACTCAAATCAAGGTTTAATATCCTTAATTACCTCTTAAGCCCCGAGGCCTTTTTAGGGATGACGGTGGAAGTGAAATAATAATAAATTATGTTTATTGTATGACAATAAAATGAGGTTGCAATGGGTTGGCCTGAAAAAAAACAACAACACATATTTTCCTGCAAAAAGGACTTTTTCCTCCCTGAGGTGTAGCAAATAACAACAGAAATGAATAATTCACTAATTTGCAACTTTGGAATATTTTGCTGCGTAAAACACAGTAACTGTATCTGAAAAGCACAGCGCCATTTTTGGGGGATAATAGGGCTTAACCTCTTATACCCCACAGGACCAAAATTGGACACACAAGGCGCAGTGGGCCCAAAATAGTGAATGGACTGTCAACCAAAACAGCTTTAACCTCTTATACCCTACAGGACCCAAATTTGGCATGCTGGGGTTTGAGGGGTTTTAACCTCTTATACCCTACAGGACCCAAATTTGGCACGCTGGGGTTTAAGGGGTTAAGAGGTTAAATTTGGACTTGTTTTTGTGTAATTTCCCCCACCCCTCAACTCAACTGTGTTTGCAAAAGAGAGTAGAGTACTACTAATTTAGAGTAGACACAGGGGAAATTTTTCAGGCACAAATACCTATAATACAAATGTTGTCACTTTTGGGGGCCCCTCTGTGGTCTTGGGGCCCTAAGCAGCTGCCTAATCTGCTTATAGGTTGCAGCGGGCCTGGTGTCATGGAGCATTTGACACATTTAAGTTATAAAACAACTGTACATCCATCAACTTTAATGTAATGCTGGGATTGTGTTTTTTCCTGAAGCAAACCTGTGGCCTATTATTGTGTACACCTGCGCTTCAGTCGGGGCTTTTCTGGTGCTCGTCCTCGTGTCCTGTTGTATCTACAGAAAAGTGAAGACACGCAAGCGCAAGACAGGTGCATGTAAGCATTTAAACATACTGTGAAAATATCCAGTGTTATGCTAAAACCTTTGTCATTACAGGTGCAGCCATATGAATGAAGTGGATGTTGAAGTTCAGTTACATGATGCAGGTCTTGTTTTAATGCGAGTGAATATTGTTTCGTTTTTGCATAAACAGAAATGAGTGAATACATCTGGATTTCTCCTTTTTTATTTTAGGGTTCAAAACTCAAAAAATCAGGCTAGGAATTATTGAAAAATCCCTGTGAAAAATCCTTCAAAATATTATTAAGTCCAAGATTGGAAAGTTTGGAAAAAATGATATTTGAAGTTTTCCCATATAGTTCTATTGACAATTCTGACACCATCCCCAGTGTTGGTGAAAACAAAACCAATATCTTTGTATCATAGTATTCAAATGACATTTCATCACAATTTGACATCACAAAGATCATCTCAAACCAAATGATAACCACTCAAAGTCCAATGCATTTCAAAGGCGGAGAGCAGTGTTTTCACTGACGGTTGATATGTTGGAATTGTCAATGGAGAAATTGAATCAGTGCAATTATTACACTCCTTATTCTTTATTTATCTAAGTCAGACACATATAAGGTCCACATACATTAAAAATGATCGTACTTTATTGATCTCACAATAGAGAGCCGTCTCTTCCAGTCGCTGCATAAGTTTAAACATTTAATGTCTTGGTAGCGCCTCACAAGTGGGAATGTTAGCATCCACAAACAACTGACAGGCACCTGGGCACCCTCATCAGCAGCAGCCTAATACATGCCACATCAGTCTACGAATGGTGCACTGCCTACAGTTCCACCACAAGGGGGCAGTATATAGTGGGGTAAAGGAGGCTCTGGACACGGCACACTTCACAGGAGGAGAGCACAGACGGCGCAGCAGCAGCATGTTTGCTTTAGTGTACAGTTTACAATAGTGTCTTTTAATGTCGCTGTCAACACGCCAGTCTCAGAGGAGACTGAGCCATATCTAATGTCATATTAACAACCAGGAAGAATTCATAAGAGATTGTTCATATTAAAGTGTTGTCATTGTTACGTCAGAAATACCAACTTCTGTCTTCAGCTTTTCTCTCCTAAACTCAAACCTACTAAATCTTTTGTGTTTTTAAAGCCCTGTGCAAAAAACAAACAATCTCAACCATCATTGTAGGTATAAGTGAAGTGAAGCGCTTTATTTGTCATTATACAATGTACAACGAAATTACATAGATCAGATGGAGGGTAGATCCTGAGCCGCTGCAACTCCGTGCGCCGCCATTGTGGACCAACCTGACCAGCATTATCTACGAAGTCCTACGAGGTAGCCATGCCTGTTTATCTACGAAGTCCTGCAAGGCAGCCATGCCGTCCATCCACGAAGTCCTGTGAAGTAGCCATGTCTGCCCATCCTTCGATCCACTCCCTATAGTGAATCCTCGTCCTCACAGAAAAATCCTCTTCGTCCTCACAGTAAAATAGTCCACAGTCCACCATAACTTCATGAAGTTATGGTGGACACACTGTCCTGCAGTGTTATATACTTTTGTCAATAAAAACTGTACATTAAAATAAGATTAAAATTTGTATATTCTGTATCATTTACAGTGAGGCCAATACGTATTTGATCCCCCT
>OMNZ01016253.1:7395-38491 GCA_900303255.1 Lesueurigobius sanzi
CCCGAAAGAAAGACCTATTATTATTATACTTATGCGCTTAAAGGGCGGCGGTGAGCAATGGATTCTGACCCTGACTTAATTAAGTGGCAAATGGCGGAATGATTTTCCTCAAACCCAGCCCACGGAGTCAAGAACACATGACTGCATTCAAATAAAGAGGGTACAAACAAGGGTAATTAGTCAAGCCTGAAAGACAATGGCCAATGGGAATTTATAGGGAAGGGACGGGAAGCTGAGACAGAGGGGGCGGAGTCAAAGAACCAATAGCAACAGAGTGACCAATCTGGCTACCTGCAAGAATAATAAGTTTAGGGGGGAAAAAAGCAGGATGTCCGTCCCACCAACAACCCATCCTTCATTGAACCCTCCTAGACAATCAAAGCACCCCCCTTGCGCTTTTTTTTTCGGGAGCGGACACATCAAATAGAGCCACTCAAGGGGTGAAGAAATGGTGCGCGGGGAAGGGGTCTTTGCGTTCGAGCGAGCCTGAACAGACTCCGCGGCGGGGGGGTGGGCGACTTTCTATGGGAGCGGTTCCCATGCAGTCTCCGCAAACGCTGGGAGGGGCGGGGCCACGGAGACAGACAGTGAGGAAGAAGAGCAGGGGACAGGAACAGAGAGAGCGCGGGGCCCCAGAGCATCAAAGGTTGCCAAGGAGCAGAAATGAAGCTTCCACACAGTAAACGGTGCGGCCCCGGCGGTAAATACGGCCCCCTATGGTCCGCTGGGTTCACTGTCCTGTTTGGTACCAAAAAGTTCAGCCACTATTTCCCTTGTTTTTGTGTCTTTTTCAGAGTCTTACGCTTTGAAATGTATTGTTCAAAAGTAAAATATTGGACATTCCATTGTCTTGCTACTTGGTGAAACTAATTGAGAAAAGGACATTCTATGAAGATGGATCAAGCTAGTTTTTGGCATTAAAGCAAAAGAGCAGCCACAGTTACGTTTGTTTTATTTGGACGGAACAGCACATACAGTATAATGAACAAATATGAGACACGTGCCTGTAGCCACGTCTGATAGATTGTAGCTCTTGGCTAATTTGCATCTGTCGTCCTACATTTTCCTTACTTGTGTGCACTCACAAATACGTTCATTCTTATGAGTGAATGGAGGCCAGGTGGGTGAAGTATCTAGCCCAAAGACACAATGACAGTATGGACTGGCCAGTGCTGGAATTGAACATCCACTGGCTCAAGCTCGAAGCTGATTATCTCATCGCATATGCTTTTCAAACAGCAATCATCGACTGTTTTGTGCCAAAATGATGAAGTGCCTATGACATTGTGGCTTACCTATGGAATATTTATTCACGGTGTAATAGAAAACTAGGGATAAAGTTTACAACTGACTGAAGGATAGCTTCATCCAACATGCTGCCAGGAGCTGAACTCTAACCTTCCCTCTGTCTGCTGCCCCACTAGATATTGCTCTGTGTAGTGTAGTGTTGCCTTTTTCTGTTTTTGTGTTGGGTTCTTGAGACTCCAACAAATTCAAAGGCTGAAAATTGTATTACATTAAAGTAGTGTTTACACTTAAAATTGGTCTTAGCTATTTAGATCTTATCTTGCCAACAGGAAATCCAACAGTAGTTTGCAAACACTATCCTTTAGACGGCTGCAAACACAAATGAGTGAATGTCTCTTTTTTCTTCCTGAAATTATTTCTGAACGTATAGACACAACAGATGCAACAAGAAGGACCACAATTGAAAGGTTGTTTTGTGGGGAGCGCTGCCGAGGCCAATAGGAGAGCATCTGGGCGCCGTAGGCAGGCAGAGGGATGACTTGAATATATTGTGACATTAATGAGGTTGTCCGACCCCTCATGATGGAGTGGCTGTGTTTTTGTGTCGGCAAGACTAACACCCTTAAACGCTCATGCTGTTAACCCCTGCTGCACCCCCGCCTCGTGCACAAAGCAGGCGGCCGTACAACACTTGTGCGGGTCAAATACTTATCTGCAAAAAATGTGCGTCGGTGTGAGTCAAGGCTCATTAATGATCGTGTAAGCTTTATTGTTTAATTGATATCTTCCATCCTGATGATATTTTCATGGAGAGATAAATTTAATATCTATGGGATGCTTTTGGTATCTGTTTTGTGTTTGATGTTAAGAAAGTACGCAAGTTTGTGATTGGAAAAGGCTTTGTAAAAGCAATTAAACATTTGCTGTCTTTTTTGAGCAAACACAAACAGTTGTGAGTAGTGCAATCGTCTGTTCAGGTAAATTCCCAATCATGGCTAATAATGCCCATTTTCATCATAGTGGACCCTGAGCATATGGGCGTTTTGCAGTTGCGTTCTTTAGTAATTGGTGTAAATTCATCCTGGCATACCTGGCTCTCTGAAACCCAGTGGCATGTGGACAATTAGTGTCCGTGCTTCCGCTGCTGCCACACCGGGCTAATTACTGACCTGTGGGTTTCATTTAGACAGGCCGCGAGAAGGGGAGTGCCAGCACACACAGTCACACTCATTCATTTGTCTTCATTAATTACCCTTTTCCACCAGGGCTTCTGGCAAGGCCGGCTATTCTGAACGCTCTTCTGAGAGCCGGCGCTTAGGACTCTTAACCTGTGAGTAGCCCTGAGCTGAGGAGGAAATGATGAACAAGGGCAGATTATAAAAGGTATAGTAATGTAAATACAGAGGAGCGATTATTAGCTTGACCAGTCTTTGTATTACAGAAGACTACGGTCCAAGTAACAAAAACATGTAGCCATAAAATCATGAATGGCTCCTTGTCCTGAAAAAGGGGCACCAAGCTAGTGCATAGAATTTAGAGCAGGAGTCTCCAGTAGCTCACCAAAGGGTTTCTGCATCAACTCCAAGGGTCAAATTTGATTATTGTACTGGCAAAAAACACTCTTCTTGTACCAAATGATTCACAAACGCAAATTTAATGTGACGATAAACTGTCCATGCCCATGTGCTCTGCCTAAGCAAATGTAATTAAGATTACCCTTAAATCGTAAGTAACTTGCTGCCAAATTAATCTCGTAAAAGTACACTCAAAAAGGGAAAAAAGGTTGGAGACCCCATGGTGTAAAGCGAATTACTTCAGGGTGCATGTGAAATGTAATAACAAATGAGCTTGACATAGTGGGCACACCATTTGTGTAGGGAAAATATACACTGTAATTATAAAGTGAATGGAAACTAAATATAAAGACATTTTTGTAATCGCTCAATTTACCTTGAGTAAAGTAAACTAAACGCTAAAAAAAATATATATATATATATATATATATATATATATATATATATTATATCCCTTCCAAACACTGCAATAGGTAAGTAAATATATATTTTTCTCAATTTAATGTGCAAAAAATGTTTTTCTAACTTGCCATGTCAAAATTCCTCAAATTAATTATGAAATTCAATTATAGTCATAACTTCAAAATACAATATTCTTTGCAGGTTACCACCAAACTCTTGATCAAGGTGAAGTCTGCGCGTGACAATACGTTTCGATTAAAAGAATGTTCACCCACATTTACACACCTATAAATAAAACAAGCGATGGTATTTGTTTGTCTGCAATATCAGCGAAGCCTGACGGAGCGGCCTGCACACAAAGGGTTAACAGAGGCCAGTTTGGAGAGGTTAGTGGTGTGATTCATTTTTATTACCACGTCGCCCCTGCAGGCGGCAGGAGTGGCAAATTATTTCTGAAACAAAGTGGAGCGCTCTCTCTCTCTCATCAGAGCTATTACCTGGCTGTGGCCGGGGGCAGTGCGGCCCACGGAGGGTGACAGTCAGAGGGCCCAGCAGTGAGGGATAGGCGTCCACATCCGACCACGCTGCGGGACATCACCTGCCCCCACGCCTCACTCTAACCCCCCACATACAGACGCTACCATTATCACTTCCACTGTTTTCAATAAGAATATAGAAATTTGTATTTTAGTGAATCGCTGATAGTAGGTATGCTCATTCTGCTCAATTTCTTTAATAAGTTGTGTTCACATGACATCACAACATTCTTAAGAGGCTATAGTTTAAAATTGAAGTAGTGGGCAGCAAAGAATTCCATGGTGGTAACTACGGCCTCTGTCAAAATGCTAATATCTCCAATTCCTGGGCAAATCCGCATGTAACAAAAACAGTCACAAAGTTCAATGTCTTCTCTGTCAGCACATATGACAAATTATTTTCTCATAAAAGATGTTCATAAATTGTAACAATATAAAAAAACAGGAGCATGATTTTGGTCAGAGGAAAGAACATTGAGCAAAAACTACCTAACAATGACCAGGCTCGACATTTCTGGATTTCCTATTTTGAGATTTCCTTTAAAAACGGTCTCCCATTTTGTATTGGCCCCTGCCCTCCAACTGTAATTATGACATAATCAAATTCAAGAACATGAACACAACCTATCGATTTATTGGTGACTTTATCAAACGATTATTGACTAACTGTTGGTATTGTTATACAGAACATTTTACAAGATTTACAAGAAGTTTTTTCCCAATAATAATCATGAAATATAATTAAAAAAGGGAATTATAAACCAAAATACGAATAATAGGTTTGTACAACTTAAACAGATGCCACATTTTAACGAGCACGAAGCAGGGGGTCCAAAGATCATCAAGATAGAAAAAAATGAAAAACATTGTGCGCATTTAACATACAGTAATTCTTAATTGAAACCAGCAAAGATCTGTGAAATGAGACAAAATAACAATGTACACACTGTAAATACATTTTACTAAACCAGATCTTTTTTTGCTTGACATTATCTATATTATTAGACTTAGGCATACTTTAGTCCAAGTGTAAGTCCATATTGTTAATTTGTTTTTTACAGTGGGTCTCCCAGATTGTGCGTATGGTCATTTTGGGGGTCGCGGCCAGAAAAGTTAGGGAATTTGTTAAAAAGCATACCTCACTCCATCACATTTACTAGTTAATCATGAGCTAATGAAAAAGTAATAACTAATAATTTAAAAATGCTCACAAGCGAAGACTTTATGACAAATTCTTTAAAAAGTAAAGAATTGAAGGAGGTTACATTTTATCACTTGCTAATCTTTAGTCAATAATGAACGGGAATATTTGTAAACAATTTCCCCCCGAGATTTGGTAATGAGAAAGTATCTACAAACAAACAAACAAACAAACAGAAACAACTAATAATGAACTAATCATCAAGTAATGATTTACAAATAGGCCTGTTCAGAAGGGTCACACCGACGCCTTGTTTACTAACAGAACTAGAAGCTGGTAAAAATAAACAATTCCAACTTATTATCTAGCCTGTTTTTTATTACGGGGGAAAATATATACAGTATACAGCATTTTGAGCCACATCACCAGTTTCCATGACTTTCCCCCGTGGCAATAAATCTGTTTAACATTTTCACTTCTGGTTTGTCAGTGTGTTTACTATCGTCTTAACGTCAAGCAATTAGGACTGTTGTGCTAAACACGACGACCGCTAGGTGCTAATTAAAAGAACAACCGAATGCCGAGTGCACACGGCGGTGACGGTGCAAAAGAAAATAAACAACTTTCAGACAATCAGCCTTTTGCGTGTCCCGTTTCCTATGCGTTCTCATTATTGTAATCACAGCCACATCTTTCCGTACAAGCGTCTCCTCCTCGAATGCAAAATATCATAAGCTAAACCAATCTTGTGGATGAATGCGCTTAAGTAAAATGTCGGCAAAATGTAAAACTAGCCTTGCAGGAGACATTCAATCAGAGGCGCAGCTGATATGCAGGTAGTTACTCAGTCGTTTAGATTAGGTGTCACTAATGTTTAGTACGAGTCGCGAGCCGTGTAGCGTGCACCGCGGTGCCATCACAGAACTGCTGCATGTCACCTAGAAGACACAATTAAAGTATGCACAAGTGTATCTATGTATGTGGCTTACATTTAAAAAGGTTAGTTGGTAAGTAGGGCTGCAAGATATTAGAAAAAATAGTGATATTAGGTGACTGTCACAACATTATTGACAACATTACTAAACCATTTCAATATAGTACATTCCATTAAATGTCTTCTGTCATATTCAATACAAGCAAAGTAAAATGTGCAAAATTGTACCCTGTAGATAGGGCTGGGCAATATGCTGATACAAATCGAATAGTGATCAGATTCCTGTGACGGTCTGCTTTTTAGGTGCTATCGTCACATCGTGATGTTTAATGCAGCTTTTGCACATATACAGGTATTTTTCCCCACTCATTGCTCCTGCAGCTCGGTATGGTCAAGCACTGAGTGAGTGAAGCAGAGTGAAGTGTGAACTTTTAGAAGAAGCAGATGCTTTAGCTGCCTTGGAAAGATAATACACAGACACTAGGTGCAAATAAATCGTGATAAAATCGGAATCATGATCTAAGCCAAAGAATATCGTGACAATCATTTTATGCCATATCGGCCACCCCTAACTGTAGACATTATTCATTCACACCATACTCAGTGGTGACGGAAGCGAGGCTGCCATTCTGCTCCCTCTGACCACCACCAACCAATCGCTCTCTCACCCTCATTCATTCTGACCAATTATACATGTTTTTAGTGGTAGGGGAAACCGGAGGACCTGGAGGAAACCTACGCAGACACGGGGAGAACGTGGAAACTCCACACAGAGAGGCCCCGTCCAGCCCGGGGATCGAACCTGGGACCTTGTTACTGTGAAGCACAAGCTCTAACCGCTTGTGTTGTTTTGGCTGTGCAAATCTCTGTCAGATAGAAGTGATTTTACTATATATTGTGACTTTTGAAGCTAAGACAATTGTGCAGACCTATTGAATATGAATATCTACAAAAACAATGGTTACCGTTACCATCTTAGAAAAAAAGACTAGAAACCCAAAATGTGCAGAAATTTACTAATATTATAGTCCAAGATCAAGACATTGTAAAACTATTAATAAAAGGTCTAATTAAAAGCTGGACAAGTATTGATGCATTTGCAAATAAATATCCCATTTAGATACTAGTTTTGGTGTTGATTAGTATGTGGTTCGATTTTTTTGACAACACTACTGAGAAATGCATCTAGTGTGGTGCAACAAAACGGTCAATACAAATTTTAATGACTTTATATTCATCATATTGTAATGAACACTCCTCAAAAATGGCCAGTTCCTTCCAAACGGCGAAGAAATGCGAAAATTCCACCGACCGTTTTGCTCCGCGGATTAGTTATGGCATGAATGAGATTTATGGTTGGACAGTGGGAGCTAATGGAGCCGCTGCGGTGAGATAAAGATCGGATTTTTGAGACAATGAAGGAGCTCCCTGCCGCCGGCGACACACGACTGACAGTGGTAGGCGCGCGAATCAACATCAATAATGTTTCATCAAGTCCAGCGAGGAGCACTTCAGACCAGATACACTCGATACATTACTGTGGGCCATCATTCAGCTGCGAACTGGCCACGGACTGGGAAACGGGAGACCATCTGGGCTTCGTTTAAAAGAGGTTATTATGCCATAATGAGTGCTAAAGTGCAATGAATGTTTAACTTTTATATGTGATAGCTGAAAAAGATTTCGGTCTCAGCCATATGTGCGGATTAAATTGATGTTTTATCCAAGAGTAGACAATAGACAGGTCTGGAATTCCTGATGCAGTCCCTCTTATTACATCTATGGAGATTTTCAATATGTAAAATGAAGAAGTTATTGATCACATAAAAGCATTTGGACACCACATTTTATTAGATGAATTTACCAGCATTTTTACATTTTTTCTGCTATGTCAGCCTAAGGACAATGTGATAGTACCCCTTTAAATGGTGGATTTCAATGGTAATGTTATAACAGGAAGTTTGTGTTGTCTGAAAATTGCTTCAGTAAATATAGAAAAAAAATTGGGTGGAATTTTTTTAAAATAAAAAACAAAACAAAAGAACAAAAGAACAAAAGAACAGAGCAGTCAATATTTGGGAGTCCACTAGACATCTCACATGTCTAGTCACATTTCTATCCAAAAAGAGGTAGCTTCTACATAATCAAAGATTTGGAAAGTCTGAGAGTTCATGGACATTGGGTTAAACTTGCAAGTGAGATACAGAACGCTTTTGATTCTGAACCTGTAAGGATAACTTGAAAATGCACTCTTTAATAAAAGATTCCATGTAATAAAATGACTGTGTGCTCAACAATAAGTGTGCTTCATCTCCGACAGTGCTCGGTTTAGCGCTCTGGGCTGTTCCAATAGTGACGAAATTGAGGTAAAACCTTCCAATATGGTCTAGATTAATATTCTCTCAAAGTCAAAATAGTACAAAATCCTTTATCAAAAATGTATCTTCTAAGACCTCTTCTATAGTAGCTCTTGCTCTTGCTACTAAAAAAGTTCAAGTGAACTCCACAACATGTATAGTGACAGTGACAGACGAAGGCAGCCAAACTGGCACAAGTCACAAACAACCGAGTGTGTTGGCGTTTCACTTTTTAACAAAGTTACAAAGCTGTGATGTTGAGAGTGGCTGATGCCACCAGGGAGAGCCTAGAGTCAGGCTTGTGTCTGACAGTCGGAGTGATGACCCGGGCCGTGCTGATGGATATGTGACAGGGCAGTTTGGGGCCCGAGGGCCTGGCTCTTGGGGTGGGGTTTAGCCATAATGGTGTGCTTAATTACCTGCACAGCCACACAGCAGGTCATTAGTCAGAGCGGGATGCTAGGTTTCACCTGTCACCATGAGATAAACAATCCTTCTACCACATCTAGGCACCTCGGAGTAAAAGGCGCAGATAGTCATACAGTGAGTTAGGCCGGGCAGCCGCGAGTGTGTATAATTTAAGAGATACATATTAAAAAGATGGAATGCTATCTATTAGGCTGCAAAAGTAAAGCAGGAAACTTTCAGGTGTTTTTTGACAAGGCTAAAGAAACTTCTAAAAAAGTCCTAAACTTTGACTATTGAAAGCATACAGCTTTAGAAACAAGAGGATTGTGTTTCTGTGGTGAGCTGTTCGATTAGCGCCAACACGTAAAGTGACAGCCTTGATGCATTTGAAGCCAGTCAGGGCATTTATCAGGTTAGTGCAAAATGGTGTCACACCGAGAACCATGTCCATGAATTATGGCTTTCAAACCCAAACAGAGGAGCTCCGAGCAGATCAGACGGGAAATATTTGATACAATCTTTTAAGTACACAAAATATGAGGATTAAAATGCAGCAACTGAAGTAAATGCATTGGAAAAAAGAGA
Organism: Lesueurigobius sanzi; assembly: GCA_900303255.1. Lineage (NCBI taxonomy): Eukaryota > Metazoa > Chordata > Actinopteri > Gobiiformes > Gobiidae > Lesueurigobius > Lesueurigobius sanzi. The sequence goes on from OMNZ01016253.1 coordinate 16,581, forward strand.
AATAATGGTGTAATAGTGGTCTTATGTGTCTTTGGGGGTTAGCAACAGCAACCAGACATTTTGAGACCTGAAAGTAAAAAACGTTTTATTTCAGTATTGGAACTAAATTTGTTTTGTCCTCTTTTAGTATATTGTAAACTCAGACATTTGTGGAAATAATACTGTGCATCTAATTATTAAGCTCTAGTAACAATTTTACAAACTTGCAGGCTAGTTTATGTTAGCATTATTGTGACAGTGGCCCCCTTGCAAGTTGTGAAATGTGCTCATAAACTCATGCGGGTGAAAAATCAAGATATTAGAAATGTGTGTAGAAAAGAATGAATTTGGACCACAACTATCAATTTAATTTACTCATTCCCTCTTTCATGGTTTGTAATTGTTTAAATCAGGTAACTTCATTCCTCGACCTAGTTGTCCTCAGAGCCATGCTAACCTGGTGCTGTCGCTGCCTGGTTTGCAGTAGCCGTCCACAGCTCCCTCCCACACGCTGTTGGCCATGGAGTTCCCGATGGCCGTCATGACCATACTGAGCTCCACGGGCCAGTCGTCCAGGTCTAAGGAGCGCACGCGGGACAGGTGCGTGCCCAGGTTCCTGTGGATCCCCGAGCACTCGATGCACATCAGCGACCCCAGGTTCAGGCTGGCCCAGTCAGGATCTAACGGGAAAAAAATGAGTTTAAATGACAGTCGAGTTGAATTTAATTGTATTCTTACTAATGTGTTTATCCAGTTCGTTATTATATAGAGGTGTTGATTTCCTCAACTAAAATATTTAATCATAATTTTTGTCAAAGTAATATTCTTGCTGACTAAGTTTGGACTAAAACTAAAGACTAAAGACTAAAACTGTGACGAAAATGTCCAAATATTTTTTGTTGACAAATAAAAGCTCCATGAAGTAGTGAATACCATTAAATACATGTTTCAAACAAATAATATAAATGTAGTTGACTAAATAAATTTTAGATTTAGCCAAATCAAATAGTTTACGCCCAGACTTCCCATCTGGGCATCTGGGCGTAATCTCTGCTCGGACTGTTGCCTCCGCGACCCGACCCTGGATAAAGCGGAAGAAAATGGATGGATGGATGGAAATAGTTTACGCATTGACAATTCCTTTGCTTTTCTGCCATGTTCAGAGGGGCTTGTTACCACTTTAAGTCATACAATAAGTGGTGCTTCTAATGAGCAAGCATTGTATTTTATGTGATTTTGATGACAGCCAATAGGTTGTGTTCATGTTTAAGAATTTGATTTCAGTTGAAGAGCAGGTGCCAATACAACTGTATGGGAGAGAAAAGGTTTTTGAAAGAAATTTCCAAAAAGAAAATTGACAAATGCTGTACTTGGATTGGATTCACAAACCTGCCATATTAATCTTATGGCTGACTGTCCTTTGTAACTTTCTTCAGTGATGTCTCAGGACACACACAAGGCAATCAGTCGCACCTTTATTTTTTATTTTATACCATAGTTGCATTGTTTAATGGTACCCAGCCCTAATATTAAAACAGTGCAGCAGAAACCCTCTTCCACGCTGCTTACAGGACCGCACCATCTTGAAGGTTGGAAGATAAGTATAGCATTGTGCGCAGTTCTGCTTCTTATACTCCCAACAGTTGTTTTAACCCTTGTCAAATGTATAGCATTCTTTATAACATCTCTACTTCTGCAGAACAGTCTTGAATTCCCTGTGCAGCACCAACAATACTCACTTGGCGCATCACAGTCGACGCAGAAGCTGTTCCCCCTCACGTTCCGTATGGACTGGATGGCCATGGCGTCGCTCTGGCTGCCTAACCGAGACTGTAATGGAGAGAGAATAGGTCAGCGGGAACTAATCACCGCAAAACAATTACAGCCCCAACTCCAAATGTGACTCAAAAGTGCTGAGGGAGATGGGAACGGAAAGGTGTTTCAAGGCGTCGGGGAAAGAGACTGAAGAGCGGGGCGTATGAATATGAAAATGAGTCTGCTCTATGCTGACACAAGCCATGTTATATCTGTGATGTGTGTCAGTTCTAATAAGAGATCCCCCACACCGTGCCGCACCTGTCTGACAACCTCCTGTGACAGCCGCGAGTAGGTGAGTAGGAGAGCGGGCTGCGCCGGAGAGACGGGAATGAGAGGAATGTGAATGAAGCGCTACATAATGACTATAGGCTACGTTACATTACACTGGGTTTAGTAGAGTGCAGGGCTACGGAGCTTTCTAGTACATTAAAAAGGCAGAATGGGAAACTTGAGGAACTTGAAGTAAAGCTTAGATTCTTTTTCATACAGTGATCCGGTTGTTTGGGACTAAAAATGGTAATGAACATCTGGCCAAATCAGACGAAGATCCAAGATGCTCAGAGTAAAATTAACTGCATTTATCAACTTCGGATAAACTTACTGTATATTGATCATACCTGGGCAATCAGTTTTTGGTAATTTTGTCGACTTTATTGTCCACATTGAGACAATATGACACTGCATTGTCGAACCGGTGTCTTGGAGTGACCTGTCAGGAGCAGTGGGCCACCGCAGTGCAACATTTAGGTAGCTTTCTTCAGATCTTTAGCTACAATCTTAGGCTATATCCACACAAAGTTCAAAATCAAAGTAGAAAAGTAGATAGCACATGCACAGTAAACTTTCTAGAATGAAAACATGGAGACAAGGAGGTGCAATTTATGTTTCAGATCTCATGAGACTAAAGGCGAAAAAACGCAGCCAGACTGTTATTGTTAGTCCAAAAACACAGACAGAATGGAAGCTAGTTAAAGCCATCATAAGGTCAGTAGAATATGCTGACATACACAATGCTGGCGTAACGTGAACAGTAATTTCAGATTTCTCCACTCTGGGATCTTCAAAAATGGCCGCTCAATGATGATTGTCCACAAAACGCAGGATGACACACAGGTTTGATGTTTGCATTTAGTTCTGAGCTTGTCTTCGTGTGGATGTGGCCGTTTTCAGGAACACCTAGCTGGAAGATTAGCCTACTGCGCATGTTTGGGTCCACACAGAAAGATCCAGGAAATAAAGCCTAGGATAATTCTCACGCTGAGATGAGAGTGTTTTTAAGAATATACAGTAGATGCAGATGGCATCTTTGGGAACGCCCACAAAGTGACCGGTAAAACAAAGAGGGGAAATAGCTACTCTTTCACCAACTACTTCACAACTACTTCAACAAATTCTGAATTCTGAATGTATTTTCTACCTAATAAAGATACAGAAACATGGAGAGGAACAATGTTGTGCAAAGGCTCAAATTTGTACAGGGAATGCTAACCTCTTGCTAGCATTAGCTTCATGCTAACAGCTAGCTTCTAGTCCTTTTTTTTCATTTACTGGATCGGCTGTGTCGATTTTGACTTCATTTTATTAATGTGTGCAGAATTTGGTTATAGTCTGCCAGAAAATGTCTAAAAAGTGGAAAAAATGATCATTCCCATAACAGACTTCCTTCCCCCTTGATAGACCACACCCCCTAGTATGACGCCTTGCCATTTGTATCAATTCATTTCAGCATTACTGGGTGTCAGGACATACCTTATTCTTTATGCTCTCGCAGGACTGAAGACTGGCAAAGATCTGGCTTTCGATGGCTTGTACCCACAATTCCCTTTCTTCATACGTAGACGCTTCGAAGTTCCACGTCTGACCCGTCAACGACACAATGATGAACTCGAAGGAGTCCTCTTGCTCTGTAAAACACACACAGACATTTCTTATGAATTTTAATCTGACAAACGTACATGAGCACATATATACTGTATACGTACAAAGACTGTACACAAGTTCATGTACTTTATGTAAAACCTTCTTTGAAAGTAAATTGAGCAGTTCTTTTCACCCATGTTAGAGAAATAAAAGGCTCTTAAAGCTCATTAGGTCCATTGAAATTATTTCTTGACACTACTGGTATTTTTAGTGACTAGCACAATACACACTTTAATTTCTCCCAGCAGGGATCTAATAGGCTTTAATGCCACAGTAATTTTCAATATTATGTCGCATAATTTTAGGTCAGACATAATTTCACATAAGCATTTAATTTGCACTTTGACCAAGACCAAAGATATAAAAATGAAAAGTGAAAATAAAAAGACTTATTGTGTGTTGCTTCGTTTGCACGTACATTTGAACACCTCACCCCACTTTAGAACCCATTTTAAATTGCTTTTATTTGTTTTTAAATGTTGGATTGGTAGTGCCTCAGTGCACCTCTCAGAGCTCCTCCAAACATACTTTAAAATTTGCCTCATTTCATTCTCATTTTGCAACATCACAGACTTCTACTTTAAATAAGCTTTGAATATTAGGCTTTGGGATAAAACAAGAAGGATCTAAGAACAAGGGACGCCCCGGGACAATTATTCGTCTGCTGCTTCACTGCCAACTGTTAGACATTTGGACAATGATTTCATATTGCTGGGTTTTTCATTGTTTGATATTCATGCCATTGTTGATTGATTGGACTTGATTCAATTAAACTTTATTCCAGACTCAAGGTCCAACACAGAGGGAAGGAAGATGCACAATAAAACATTTTTCTGTTTGTTTCAAACCACCAATAGTTCGAAAAGCAATTGTTGTGATATTGGGATACACAAAATCAAATCCATTTTCCATCCATCCATTTTCTTCCGCTTTACCGGGGTCGGGTCGCAGAGGCAGCAGTCTGAGCAGAGATGCCCAGACTTTCCGATACAGATGCCCTAGGCACCTCAGCTGGCGCCTTTCGACGTGGAGAAGTAGCGGCTCTGTTCCGAGCTCCTCCTGGGTGACTGAGCTCCTCACCCTATCTCTAAGGGTGCGCCCAGCCACCCTGCGGAGGAAACTCATTTCGGCCGCTTGTATTTGCGATCTTGTCCTTTCGGTCATGACCCAAATCTCATGACCATAGGTGAGAGTAGGAACGTAGATCGGCCGAGAGTTTCGTCTTTAGACTCAACTCCTTCTTCACCACAACAGTCCGATACAACGCCCGCATCATTGCAGACGCTGCACCGATCCGTCTGTCAATCTCCCGCTCCATCCGTCCCTCACTGAGAACAAGACCCCGAGATACTTGAACTCCTCCACTTGAGGCAAGGACACTCCACTGACCCGGAGTGGGCAGGCCACCTTTTTCCGGTCGAGAAACATGGCCTCGGACTTGGAGGTGCAAATCTATCTTTATTAATAGATATATTAATAAAGCTTTTAAAAGTGTTTTTCTAGGGCTGGGTACCATTAAACGATACCTGTATGATATCGAAAAAAAAAAGTTCGGTACTAAAGGTATGGGAAAAAAAGGGTACCAAAACTGGTACCGAAAAATTATATTTAGACAACTTTTGAAAAATGAAAAATAATGAAATTTAGTCTTTTATGGAATAAATGACTATTATTGTTCTGTTGGTTCTAAATGACCAATAATATAATATAATATTATAGTAGGTATCGACTCGTTCAGGTACCGGTATTCGTAATCGGTAACCAAGTATTGTTAAAGTACTGGTATCGAAAAAAGTGTCAAGGCCCCCCCTCAAACATCCAAAGATCCCATAGGACCCCATGAATAAGAATCCATTCTTTTTAAAAGAACACATAATGGTTGTCTTTGTAATACAAGGAAATAGTGACAATATGATAAATTAGATTATACAATTTATTTCATTGTAATCGATTTGTGGACAACCTTTGGAGCCCCTTGTAATACCTCTGAGGACCTGGACCCCACTTTGGGAATCAGTGTTCTAGCCTAATTACAAATAGACAAAAAATATTGAACAGAGATGTAAAGAAAGCTTTAGAAATGTACCTCCTTATTCCGCTCAGACAGCGGATATGCAGCAGCAGCGTTTAACTAAGATCCATAAAAATGTCACCTGCCACTTTGAAAGGAGAGGTCTGACACAACATATGCTGGAACACATGCTGTACTGCCTTCGCTGCTCACAAGCAATTCATTAACCAGCTACTGTACAAAGGAACATGCTTCAGCTCATAGCCAAATGATTTGTAATTACCTAATTATGTCTATGCAAATAGTCACCTCATTTACATAAACCATGTGCGCAGGACTCCAGGCAAGCAGACACTGGGGAAATGGCTCCTCTGTAGCTTTCAATTTCATCAGAATAGTTGTATTATCATTTGATCTATTCTGATTGAACAATAAGTGAAGGGTTAACATTCTATAGCATTGTCTATAGTTAAATCTTGTATGTTTCTATGATGAAACTGTCAAAATGTACATTTCTTGGGAAGGTTTAAGGTTACGATCCCACAAAACCAACTCTGGCACAAAATACAATATCTTCGAAGTCAGAACAAGTAAACTAAAGCTGGCTCGCAGTTTGAAGAGGCGTGGCTCAATAAAACGTTTCTGTATGCCATGATTTGTTGTGGGGCTCCTCATCTGTGTCCTTATGTGTGTAGTCTGTACACTGATATTTCAATTCCTGTAGTGTATCCCCAGCTTAACTTGAAACTACTTTTGTGTTAGGCAGAACATTAAACCAGTCAGTGGTTGGACTTTATCTCTAAAAAATGGCTCATGTGTAGACTTTTGCTTAGATTCTTTCTAATATTGACAAATTCTAGAAAAACAACAATCGTCAACCATTTCAAATCCAATCCAACTGTTTCATCTTTTATAGAGAATTTTAAAAACTAAAAAGTTGACCAAATTGCTGAACAGAGCAGTGAAATTACAGTCATTATTAGACAAAAAATACATAAAAACACATTCAAAAGTCAAACTTCTCACATTGTGTTAAAAGCCAAGGAGTAACGGTGCTAATGTAAAATGTAGAAGTAAAACTATTAAAAAAATGTGAATCAGAGCCGTTACATGAGCCCCCTTCCTCAGTTTTCATTTTAGAAAATGGGCCCCTTTGTCCCCTCCTCACGACAGCCATGAATATACACTACTTGCACAGGATATTTCGAATACATTGATAAAAAATAACCAGGATATTTTCTTCATTTGATTCTATGTATTTCTCATAGCTTTACATCAAACTCAGTCCTTCCTTAGACCAACATCCATCCCTAAAATCAAACTAACACGTAATTTACGATAATGTAATGGCCACCCAAATGACCTGATGCAAGAATGCCCTGCTCTTTCTCTGAACAATCCATTCCCTCTCCTTATGTGGACCGTCTTGTGCAGTAAAGGTGTGTCTAAATGAAAGATGTCTGACACTAATGTAGCAATCCCCATCTCTTCAGGGGGAAAGCCATAATCCAATTAGCCCGACACCCACTTCAATTATCTGATTTAGTTTGCGCCATCGACTACAGGTCACAGCCAATCAATACGGACTTAGAAACCGCTTTGTTTAGACTCGGGCCGGATAGGGGTGTGCAAAAATATTAATTCTATCCTGGAATAAGAAATTACATGTAGAAAAAAAGTGGTTGATTAATTGAGATACATTATAAAATCAATTGTCGGTCCGATATAGCTTCAGGTACAATAAGCAATGCATTTGATTATAATCCGAGAGCTCACCGGTTGTTATACTGGTGTTTTCGTCTTTTTAAAACCTGAACAAAGCTAATTATTCTGTTGGCTGCCCAGGCAATAAATTGGAGGCATTAAAACACTTTCATTATGGAGATTAAAAAAGTAACGGATGGCTGGCTTCTTAAACTGATGAGTGTACATGGGAAAACAAATCCGATTCTCCATGCACAGTTGTGCACAGGAGAGGCACGGTGCAGTGTGCTAAGAGTCCGGGGCAATCCATTTTTGTTACAGTACAATGTCTGGGTAATGTCCAGCTCTAAATATTTGCAAAAAAAATAAAAGGTTTAGTCTATTTGATAAAGTGACCCTTTGATTAATAGTTGTCGGATCTAGAATTTTGAATAAATGTGAATTGCAAAACCACATTTGAATAATCTTAATCTCAATTCAGACTCTGATTTACTGGACGGTGTACTGGGTTTGTAAACAAGTTTCTCAAAGCATTAAAATTAATTATAATCAAATTCTCCTGACAGAGTCAGTGGTATAAAGCTACTCATGTAGCCAGAGCTGCCCTGAGGAACACTGAAGGAAATAGGGCTAGTCTGCCACCGAACACTTCACATTTAAAGAGGCAGTGAGTGAAATGTATTGTCTAAAAACACAAGGACATTAGGGCTGGCTGACATGAAGGAAAAAACAACACATCACAGTTTTTTCCCCTCCTATACATGGATCTCAATTTTGACACTTTATTTTACAGAAGCCTTGATACATTACACTTGCCAAATCTAGCACAAAATAATGTGCTATGTAACAGTCTGTAAAAACTTGAACATATATAGTATACTACATACACAATGGAATAGTTTGAGTAGTTTAAAGGTAGGGGAGACCAGGGATGATTGTAACACGGGGAGAGTTGTAACAGCACCACTATGACCAATCACAGTCCAGGTAAGTGTAATATGATCCTATCAATCTGTCGTCCTTTCCTCTGATCACACGCAGCAAATGTCAAGACTAAGTTGATGAATCCAGATTTTATCTGCAAAAAACTGATTTTGAAAGTAATTTTTTGGATCCGACTAATATTTGTGTTTTAGGCATTTAAATTTGCTGACAATGTCACATGATTTCCAAAATATCAAAATGCATTTTCTGCCCTCTTTTTTCATGCTACTTTTTTGCTACTACAATTAGCTGAACATTATAAACAGGGGCTATGGTTATAACACATGATTAAGCAGGTGTTAAAACCCACTCCGCTCATGGGGAGAGTTGTAACAGAGCTACTCATTTGTGTAGGTTCTCAGTCGTACAGGAGTTGTCCATCATAGGCAAAAATTCTTCAGTCTTCATCTGTACTCTGTAGTTGAAGTGTAGGACGTTTCGATCTTACTCCAAAGATCGTCATCAGCTACTGAAGCCTGGAGCACGCTGTGGGTTTACTACAAGAGCTACTCTTTGGTTTGACACCTTCTCATGGTGTTTGTATTGTGATTATAGGAATCTTAGGAGCTGCCATTTGTAGCAAACAAATGTAGGTATTTTGTGTAAAAGTTTGAGTCATACCTCAAACGATCAGTGAGTTACAGCCTTCAAGTCTTCTAAACAGATTGTAGGTACTTAATGTAATGGGGGATTGCTGATTCACATGTGTAAGAATACCTTAACCCAAACCCTTTTTGAGGTTTTTGTGGAGACTTGTGGATAATGTCCATTTAAACCATAATCATTTTGGTTTCAAATTGTGTAACTTTCACTTGTTCACACTGCTCTATGAAATATGCGTTCAGCCCTGAAACCCTTGCATACGTTGTCAATAAAATGGATCCAGCATGATTAAAATCAGATTCAAGTCGAGCCTGCTTACACTTATAGAACACTGAAGGAGTCATTTGATTCACGAGAATTGCTCGCAAAAGCTCTAAACCCATGACTGAATGAGCACAATTGCATTTTTCTATCACAAGTATATGATTACACGAGTCCGGGCATGCCATCATTACATCTTAATGTTATCCACAGTGCAGCCATTCCCCGCTATAAGACGGAGCAATTGAGCGGTATGGGGTCAAAGTGCTCTCTACAGTAAATATACGTATCAGTGCTATTGTCCAGGCACCTGCCATGATGAGCCAGTAAAAGGGCCATTAATGCTTTTGTTATTACGCCGCGTACAGTGAGCAGCGGCAGTCGCGTCACATTAACCTCCTGACCATATCTTTCTATGAACCCGCCATCAACTTCGTACCAATTACAGATAAATTAACAGCGCTTTGCCGGTGGGTGGACAAGAAGCAGGAGCATTTCAAGTCAACTGGAGGGACCCGGCGAAATATGATTTTACTTAATTAACGCGGGTAAATGAAAAGGAAATTAGCGTGAAATGGCCGCCGAGGTGCTAAGTACGGGGCCGGATTTAGATGCTCGCGATTACGAAACTGCTGTGATGACTGTCAGGACCACATGTTCATCAACCGGTGGTCAATAGCCGGCGGCAGTTCAGCAATGTAGACATTAGCGAACAATGATTGCAGTAATATCACTTTGTATGGCAAATTAGAGGGGCTCATTAAAGACGTGGAAGTTCACAGATTATTACAGTCGGCGATGCTTAAGCGCTGTGGTTCCGGGATGGTTTGAGAGCCTAATGTTTTGAGACATTGAATTTATCCGACAGTTAAGAAGTCACTGCAGGCAAAACTCAAAATGTTCAATTCTGAAGTTTTTTTTTCCCATGTCGATTTCTGATTCCTAGTCAAATTGATTTAGTTTTTAAGCCAAAACCTCAAAGCATTGTTTAAACGTTTAGAAGTAAGTATCAATAACTTTGTAAAAATGATGTATTTTGATTATTCTTATAAAATACAGCACATAGTCTAGTAATTAAAGCTGCTATCCTCAGCATCAAGTTTGCTGAATGTGAATTTCACCCAGTGCTGGCCACTTAAATAAAACTTAAGTGCCAAAAAAGTCTGATTTCCAAATAAAAGTATTACATTAAAAGGAAATTTGCAATAGTTTTCCTTTATATTTAGGTCTGCAATCTAAACAAGTTTCAAATGAATGCCTCAAATCCATTTTTTCCCAACTCTATTCAGCCGCTGTCACTTTACACACAGCTACTATGGGCGAACTTGACCTACATGTTTAGGAGGTAGGAAAATTCAAAGCACCCGGAGAAAGTCTTTGCAAATACGGGAGAACATGGCACCATTCTGGGAACTTAATGCAAAAATGATCAGGGAACTAATGCTATACGGATAGGATTAGCTTTAGCCTTGTGTGATCGATGTCAAGAAAAAAAAGCTACAAAAAAATCTCCCAAAAATATAAAATATACGTGATGTGTAATTTCTCAAAATATGGTACAAAAGTGTTTTCCAGCACTTTAGTGGTTTATTCAAGACAATTATCTTTTTGACGATGCAGCGGCCTAAATTAAGTTTGTGAGCACATTTTTTCATATTTTTCACGGTTTGCAAACATCGCTTGATTATGGTTAACGCGAAAGTCCCCCAAAATATTGAGATATTAATTGTTCTCAATATCACCCACCCCTAGTTAGTAACGGCTTTATTTGTTTAAACTGTACCTCTCTGACTGACTGGTTGGTAGATCCCCAAGTACTAAACCTCAGGCTCCACTGTGACTCCATACCTTTTAGTTGATTTATTTAGTATAACACCCTTTTCTATGGTGCTTGTGCTGGAGGAGTATTCAAATATCGATGCAAGTGTTCATCAAGTTAGTAGAAAGTCCAGTGAGTATTGGATTCAGTGGTGAGAATGAGTGACCTGAGGATGCTAGAGGATGCTAGAAGAAGCAGATGCTCCACTCACACTCGGGAGCTATGGGCCTGATTAGCTCCTGGGGGCTTGAGCAGTGAGCCCAGCTGTGCTCCTCCAACAGGCTGCATCCATTGTGTGTAAGCTCCTCAGACCTCTGCTGTCTCACAGGGGCCCTCAGTAGTTTGTTAAAGCCTGTTGTATCCATTTGTGCGGCGCGAGGCTGAACGATGACAGGGCGGCGCGGTTCAGAAGGTGAGCTATTGTTTTTGTGCGCAGGAAGTGTTGTGCCGCGTCCTCTGCATGCATCAGGCAGTCACTTAAAGAAGTGCTCGCCGTTCCTGTGAATTAACGAGCAGTTGGGAAGAACAGGCCAAGGCGGTGCCATCTGTAAATGTCACAGGCACTGCTTGCTCATTTTACACATCATTAAAGCCAATATTCCTAACCTGTATCAGAGCAATCAGGAGCAGGCCATTACTGCGACAGCGGCCCCAGGGGAACCACCACCAAACTCCGAGAGAAGAGAGCGGGCAGGAGAGATAGCACACTCTTTATCTGTGCGCCACACAAACAGGGGCGCCATGATGCACCGTCATACAGCTCACCTAATACTACTCTAAACAAACACATGAACTCAGCACTCAGCGCACTTCACTAATACTGCTAATAGCTAGTGCATTTAACAACAGCAGAATGAAACAGGGCCAATTACACATGTATCTGTGGGCAGTGTGTATACAGCCCAAATGACAATCTTGTTATTCTGTTGCCTGCTACTGTGGGGCTCACAAAGCTACGCCATTACACGAGTGGGGGCTCCAGGGAGCGCTTTAGGAAATGAGAGCGAGTCGGGGAGTGACAAAACAAAGTATTGAGATAAACACCCACCATTAGCACAGGCAGTTAAAGCTCCATTTCCTAATCCTCAGCTGGACTCCAGAGGATATTAACCCTTACTTTACCAAGGTGCAGGACAGGAGGCCGCACCATTGCAATCTGCTAAGATTCTCTTCACTTTCATCAAGAGCAATCCCAGGAGGAGAACCAGAGGGCTGGCCAACATCGTGCAGATTAGAGCAATCACATTAAAGAAGATCACGTAAAAAAATGCCAAATTACCAAAATATGCTTTTTCTATGGTGGAATCAGCAAACGCAGCTTTTTTACCAGCCAAAATATATAGTTATATTTATAACATCACTGGTATATCAATGTTAGTAAAGCCCATTCAGAGCTCTATTGTGTAAGCTATGCCATGTCTAGTTGTAATAAAAAGCATTAGCCGTAATAATTGTGCATTCACAAAGCCCTATGGATTACCGGTTTGATTATGGTGTCACATGCAAATCATTTAGTTTTGGCTGGTTATTGTTCTTTCATATAGTGAAAAGTCTGAATCTGATGTAGAACTGAAACACCCAGAATTAGGAACAAATAAGCATAATATCTACATAATCACCACATTTAGAAGATCGATGGAAAGATTTATTACAGACTCATGGTCAACGCTAAAAGACAAACTGATAAATACAAACAGAAAGGCTTCAAAGTTTTTTCAGCAGTCTGATTTTGATCAAAACTTTTAACAATATACAAAATAACGGGCATAATCACATCATTAACTTACTATTATTAAATTAACTGACTAGTTAAAAGGTTCTTGCTGTGTCTGTTCGACGGTGACAATTATTTGTGCATAATTACTGGACACTAGATGCCACTTTCTATCTGGTCATGTTCTGATTAATTGGCTCCAACACAATAAACTTAATTTGATGATCTTTGATGATTTAGTGGAGAGTTTCTTACAATCACTTTACAATTAGTCACTTCAAGAAAAATACTAAACCACTTAAGTAATTATATTATTAATGCATCTTTAAAACAGGAAGCTTTTAGAGAATAAAACAACACTTCTCAATCAGAATTGAATTCATCAAAATAAAGAGGAGTAACTGTCATTGTTGTCTCAAAGATTATTCAGTTATTTTTCATGGAAGATATGTTTAAATATCATTGACGTTGCTTCTTACCATACACGTCAAGAAAATAATTTCATTATGGAAGAAAATACAAAGAATCTCTGTAAACCTTTTAAGTAATGTCGTAAACAAGATACTATATGTACATTTTCATTTTATCTTCATTTAAGACTTGTTTTCTGAACAAATGAGCACCTTATATAAACATTATAGAAACTTTCATCATCATGCTTTTGTTCTTTAAGTAGAAAAAAGTAGGCTATAATAAGGTCTGTCCAAAGGAAGCAAACTGGTGTGAATACCTTCAGATATTTTATAAGATTTAGACTAATAATTCAGAAGCCTGACCTAAACATGAACGATCCTCAGCTGATTTCCATGCACTCACACAGTTTCACTTAAGTTTTCACAAATGACATGCATATGGTTCTTTTGGGGCTCTTCTTTTTAATCATCCTGGAAATTAAGCTTTCACTTTTACTTGGACATGCAGAGGTGGATTCTCTCTGCACATTGGATTACTTGTGTGTTTTGGGTGGATGCAACACTGGACAATATCTGGTTCTCCAGTTTTTACCGGCGAGTGCGCTCCGTTTGGACACATACTGTACACACAGTACGGCTAACCAGTTTACAATGGATCCTAAAATTGCAACAATCAACCCACCGTGAGCTTTTATAACCGCGTTTATTGTAAAACCGATTAATCCTGACATACCTACTCTTAACATAAGTATTTTTCGTTGTGCACCCATTGAATCTTGACCCCTTACAATGAAGATTTGATCCACTTTCTTCAACAGAAATGCATTAATGACGCTCCCTGACAGTCGGCATTCATCAGAGGGGCTCCCCTTGAACATAGCTCTTCATCGGCCATCGATTGTGCAGTGGGTTTATGGGAGCGCCACACGGAGAGAGGCGGCTGCTGTGAAAGGCATTACGGCGCTGTCAGTCGCCTCGCTGTGCGTCCTGCATCATTCTTTAAGCACATGAGAAGTTCATTACAGCACACGGCTCTGACGGAGCACGGCCTGTGTCCATTCTGCATGTCCTCGGTGGAAATGTGGACTCCTCACTCCAGTGTTCGTATTGATGTAGCAATAATGTTCTGATAAAAATGTGATTTTGCTTTTGTCAAGAGTTAGGCAAATCATTTTCTTCAGTTTTATTTACATTTATATTTTAGTATTTAAACATATTTAGTGATATTCTCTGCTTCATGGAGTTTCTCTACATGAACAAAGCACAGAGCTGTTCCTTTGGCAGTGAATTTAAATTATATGAAGCTATTTCAAACTTTGTCACTGAAGTTCACATGTTTTTAGTCCCTTCCTGTCATTTTTATATATTCTTTTGTAGGTGACAAAAATATCTGAAGATTTTGATCATAGCTTTAATCTCACACAATAGGTACTCAGTGTTACATTTTGCATTATACAAAACATGCTCTTAGATATAGAAAATGCTATTCTTTGCCGTGGGTAATAAAAGAAAGGATTTGGATGAGGGCCTAACCAATTTAAATCTCATATTTGTCCGCCTTTAGTAAACATCTCGATGGAGAAAAGCTGGAGACGTCCCCGCTACCAGTAAGAGCAAGAGGTGAGCCACTCACAGCAAAACTTTTTTTTTTTGGTAATTTTTAAGGTATTTTTCAACTATTAAAAAATACCTGTAATAAAATAAATACTAATGATTCCATTTATTGGGTGAAATGTTACACAGTGTACCTTTAACAATTTTTTAGTTTTAGTCTAATTTCACAGAAAACTATTACTTTGACTAAACATTTTAGTCAACAAAAAACATTAGTTCACTCTTTAGTTTTTCACGCTAATGTAGTTTCTTTCAACAACCTACCAGCATACCTACGGAGCATACACCCTTTCTCACACCTTAGACGTGGCCCTGGAGAAGGCATCAGTCAGTAGGGGGCTTCTGATGAAGGCTACAGAAAGTTAGCCGAAAGCAGGAAAAACAAACCTCATATAGATTTTATTTTATGGAAATTGATAGTATTTGCACTGTTTTTATGTTTTGATTTCTGTTGGGTGTGCTCATATTTCTCAAAATTATCTGGGGAGTCATTTGGAAGGGGCTGAATTTAGCCCACAAAGTTTTTGTCAGACTGCATGGAGGGTCGCAAAGGACTGGCTGGGGGTCCCAAGATGCTTTTAGGCCAAAAACGCTTGGGAATCCATACTAAAATTAAATTCAACAAAAGATACTGCCTTCATACACCTAGAAAGCAATTCTCTTTACACCATACAGGGCTTCCTCGTTTTCTATAATCCTACTTCTACCAGTTTAATATTCCTGGATAAAGACAATTTCATTGCAAATAATGACAGATAATATTGCATTAAAACTGATCTAGTTGAACAGCACTACACAGGAAACCACATGGCAGTGAAAGTTTCCCTCCCATCTCCCTCTCAAGCCGTACACATGTTATCATGACCAAAATTATATCTCATCTTAAGACGCTGCCTTGATTTATGATGCTTCACAACTACTAAAATTCAATTTCAGCCTGCACTGCACGCTTCTGATTGCCCCGTAAATGAGATAAACTGATAGCAATTTATTCAAAGATCGCACCTCGCGCCTCTCTCACATCAGGACCGGGGTGAATCCAATATTTAAAGCGGTACGTCTGTATTTTAGGGCATTCAGCAGAACAGACAAGCTGATGCTAATAGAAAACTTCACAGGGACAATGGGAGAGACGGAAAACAATGTGCGTGTTTGATGACGTGAGGAACATTGGGGATGTGGCGTCTCTTGCCTGATTGCTCTGATTCCACCTCCTCAGAAAGTGAAGTGTAGCCTGGATTCATTTTCTCCAACATACCACAATAATAATTAGCACTCAGCTTTTGTTTTATCCCCTATGTTCCTGTACATGCTCAGAAACTATTAACCTGCTTTCCATAAATAAATAAAAATCTAAACATATACTTATATATAATTCTAAAATGTAAATAAGTGTTTTCAAAAGCAAAACATAATTCATTTATTTCTTTATTTTCCTTTTGGGAGCAATGGGCTGACTGCAGTTGCATTCCCAAACACTTACACATACCAGTGTACATAGACACTGGAGGCGGGCGAAGTGACCTGCCCCAAACACTGGCCAGAGCCAAGAAAGAAAAACCAGATGGATTAGATAGTTCTGCCACTGTTGCCAACGTTTTTTTTTAATTCAAAATTTGACCTTTTGTTTTTGGATTGGCTGTTTTTGGATTGGCACTTTATTTTATTGGTCCTCAGTTTCTTTATTATGCAGGAACAACATCATTGTGATGACTGTCGACTAGATAATATACAATGTAATACATTTTAAATGGCCAAAAAGGCATAAAGATTCAAGGACAGAGAAAAATACTAAATAATAAGAAACTCTTATTCTTATAGTCTCTTATAGTCTTTGCGATGGGCAAATTCAATTCAATTCGATTGTATTACAGCTCTTGTACTGACCAAAACAAGTCAAAGAAAATGTGGCAAGTGACTTCCTCATAGCAATAAAATAGTGGAACTCTTACTTAACCCTAATGATCGATGGAACATATTCAGTTGATGGCAAAAGAGAAAAATCTCCCAGAGCCAAGAGGCGAGGGCCTATACAAGAGTCTAGTGTTTGAACAATGCGAAGAGTGGCACTTATCTCTGTGATGCTGATGATGTTCGCTCCATACAATGTGGTCAACAGACCCATTCAGACTTAAAAGAGGAGCTGTCACAGAGCATGATAAAAAAGTATAATGATTATTAATGCTAAGCCCCATTTAGGAGGCGTCAATGCCATTGTTGTTGTTATCCAGCGTATCCATCTTGTTGATTGATCATCCCGCTCGGGTGACATCAGTTTTATGGCCTCTGAAATGCGTCTCAGTGTTTTCACAATGCCATCCAATTAGGGCACTCCATTCATCATTGGGCCGGGGAATCATTATTAATTGGGTGGAGAGGAGACTGCCACTCCCCTGCTGGGAAGGACCAGGGCTGTAGGGGAGCACACTATTCACCACGGAGCACAAGAGAGAGGGGTCCATGAGGGATGAGGGAGGGGGCGACGAGAAGGGACATATGGACGCGCAAATATACTCACCTTTATGTACCAAGGCAGATGACAATTACAGATACAGCAGCATGTGTGATCAGCTGCTTCAGAGCACTTGGAGCAATGTCACAAATATATACATATACCCATTTATGCTACTGCATAGTTAATTCAAGTTTGATGATGGCAGGAATTAACTTAAAAATGTGTGCATGGTTAACCTACACTTTAATTCTAAAAACGTGAGTCCAGTTGCTTTTTTGCCTCACTTTTTAAATTTTTAACCTACACTTTACTTTTTAGACATACGTGCAATGACATACAAGAGATACAAACACAGACTGACAGTTAAGTAACATCACAAGCCAGCAGCATGTGACTTGTGGACATATCCAGCATATGAACCTTACAAACCGGCTTAAAAAAACATTTTTTTTTTTTTGCTCCCCCCGCAGGCAGCACTGGGAATAATTTACTAAAAATAAACTTTCGACTATGCGGCACAGTGGTGTACACAATTTGAGCACAGAGCGGCCCAGAACCGATCCAATGTTGGATTATGGGCTTTAAAAATAAGAATAGTTTCAGGTTGGAACAATTATGCAGTTGGACCCAGGAGGTATAGATCGAAGGGTTAAACCGTAGAAGAGGTCAACCAGGAAGAAACGACCAAAGTGAACAGGATTACTGAAAACAGTATGAATGAAGTGAAAACTACTCCAGGAAACAATGTTACAACATGGTCAAATGTAGATTTTGCACATGTCTCCTTCAAGACAAGAATCACTAATCACTCTTTTCTTCATTTTGTTTACATACAATTTAAGACTTTATACAATCCTGGAAAGACTTGAGTTTCAGTAGCGGCCTGTAAACTCTGCGTGAGTGTTTACCTTCGTTGCCCGTTGAAAGGCCGTCTGGTTTGGTGATGCCGGTGCTCTTTTTCCTCCGGTGTTTCTTGCGGTTGGCGTGAGGTGATGGAGGGGGTTCAAGCTTGGGACTTGTGGCACTGCCCAGATTGGAATTGGTCGGATCTACTCCCATGCCATTAGCTGAAAGAAACAAAATTGAGGTTAGATGATAAGAGTCCATAATAAGTGTACATAAAGAAATTGATATGAAAGTAAATAATTTTCTTTACAGGTGTTACTAATATAAATTTACAGGTTTGCAAAAAACATTTAAATCACAAATAACTTTGATTGTTTGATAATAAAAAACAATTTATCAACATAATCAAATGCTGTGTCGATAAAGATGCAAGAAGCATTAGAAGGAGTCTGGAAGATAATTTTAAAATGTTTCGGTCTGATCCAAAAGTAAGTGTGTTGGTAATGCTTTGGTCAGAGCGAAGGACATCAGGGGCGATCAGTGAACAAATGGTTACCTGACATGGCCCCTGGCAAAGCTCTCTATATAACAGTCTAAGAGTGACAGGGGGCTAAGAGTGGGCTTTGTTTCTTGTAAGTGATTTTATAAATGTGATATTAACCTGTGCTACCGTTGGGCAGAGGTGTTTGAAGGAATGGGACCACGGGAGGGGGTTGTCAGCTTGCCATCCTTCTGATTTCCTGACATTTGACATCACTTTCCCCTCTTTCCCCTCCAGATGCCATTATGAATCTGGGAGTAGGGGCCAGGGGCCTGGGGGAAGCAGGAGGGGAGGGCCAGTAGATGGGCCCCATATTGCTCTGTTCTTACCACCCTGTGAGGTGCTGGCAGCCTCCTCCATTGTCTCCCATCAAAAGCTCATTGTAGTGTAGCAAACTCCATTCATTTCCCTGCGCACCGTCCCACCCCAGGGGTGGGGTGCAGGAGGACAAGGGGCTTGGGGATTATTGCTGTTGTCGTTGCCAGTTGCACATGCGATAATGTGCGGCGCTGTGCCATTAGCCAGTGTACAACATTAGGCCTAATTCGGTCATTACCTTTAGGGAGATGGGGCTGTCTTGGTGGAGTAAGATGAGCTCAGCGGGGGTTTGAGGATGTTAACGTTAGGGGGAGAAAGTGTTGCTACGGCCTAAGGATGCATTGTTTCAGAGAGGAGCCATAGAAGATGCAGCACCTGAGACACTCCATTTCATCTGAGCTCAATTTAAAAGTTAACCCTTTTTTTGAATAAGATATTATATAGAGACAATCAAAACTGAAGTGGCTGAAGAGATTACAGCACATGGTACAGCATGCGTGAGGTTGTTTGTTCTAATGTATTATCACTTATTATTACGCACATCATCAATAAACATAGCAGAAGTGCGTGTGCCGGACTACTCTGTCTGAATGGCAGCACGCAGCCACACATGTAGCAGCACTAGTAGAAGCGTCTGTTTCAATTTCCCTGCTCTCTTCCAATAGCCCCCCTGAGACGAGTCATTAGCTGGCTCAGACAGCTGGGGGCACAGGGGTCCACCGAGTACCCCCCTCCTCCTCCCTATGTGCGGCAACGTCTGTCCCAACAGCGCTGCTCCGTATGGCGGCAGCAAGACATGAGCACAGACCTGCCTCCGATGTGACAGCCAGCATTTGTTTAATGTCGCTTGAGGTTAAAGGGGAGGGCTGCCCCTGGGGGCCGCAGTCGTGTCATAAACACCTCTAATTATCAATTTTGGACCTTAATGTTGTGGAAAATGACCCCAACCATTCAGCCCACACCTGCATCACATACGGGACAGGACTCCTCCTATTGTTTCACTGTGTCAGCCAAAAATGTCAGCCTGCGTGAACATACTGAAACCATATTAGGCTTTTATTTTGCCCTAACTACAGGATCAGAGAGTTGGAATTTAGCATAGAAATATGAAGTGTTACAATGACTGTAGTCATTACAAATATAATACTTACTCAAAAACTAAAAATTTACTTTTTTTTCTAATGTTTTGCGCTGCTTTATGGATGATTCAGAATTTCACCATGGCAGCCAACATAACTCTAATGATTTAGAAAATGCAGGGGTCCGTTCCCACCTTTCATTTGCATATCCCATACCTTAACGCTGCACACCCTGCCTTTAAGTTCCCGAGTCTTAAGTGCTTCTCATTTGAGCGCTAAGAGCTGCAGATTGGATTACTTTAGTTGAGAATGATGAAGTTGGCCCGGTCTCGATGCATTATTAGCCGGCTGTTAGCGCCTATGAGAGCCATCAGAATGTAGCGCGGTAATGAAGTCTCTTTCCCACTCGGCTCAGATCACCTGGGCAGCGGGATAGGTGTGCGGCTAACCTGTGATTACACTGCATTACGCTCCTGCCACGGAGATGACAGTTTAAAGGCTTCAGAGTCGAGGCTGCTTTCCAATGCTACGCTGGAAATGAATGACAATGTGAAAAGGCCGAGAGTGTGGTGTGCTGAGGGGGGGGTCGATCATTGTTATTCAAGAGGCTTGGGGTGAGGAGCACTATGATTCTGCCGGGCCCCTTGACATGGCAGCCCTGCCTGTCCTCAATCAAAGCCAACGGCTGCAATTAATGGCAAAAATTAGAAACAATCACCGCCTCCCCCTTATTATCCTCAATTAGAGTGCACTAATCAAGGCCTGATCGCGCTCTGCTGCTCTCTCCAAACTAAATGTCAAACTTCATTATGGCCTGGCGCAGAAATCAAACGCCCCACATGCTATCACCTTCACATCGGGAGGCCAAGGCATAAAGCGCGCTAACACAGGAGAAGGCTATTGCTGCATTAACTACCTGTGTCCTCATTTGAGAACTTGAAAAGAGGAAAAAGTCTTTACTTTTAAAAACACACAGCAATTTTTGTTCCTTTACGAAATATGCCTGAAGTTTTGGTGAACCGTGACTTGGGTCATCTGCGTTCAGAAGAGATTTGCTTTTTGTTTTATTGTTGTTAACACAATTATAAATAACAGCTTTCTGATCAAACTTTTCAAAGTTGTGTTTTGAAAGAAATGTGTGAAAAACCATTCCATGTAGAAACATCAACTCTGTAAACACAGTAAGCGACACCTTAAAGGAATAGTTCACTACTTTTACATGCATACATATGTTCTAACCTGGGCTTAGATGAGGCCTTCCTTCCCGTAAGACGACCAAAGACGGTGTTGGCATTTTGCCTCTACAGTATAGTCCCATGGCACCAAATTTCGGAGAAGTTAGAAGCCACAAATCTCTTCAAAGTTGGCTCTGGATCTGCTACAAACCAGTCTCCATCATCTACAAAGTCCGCCATTGCAAATGATTCCGTGCACTTTGCGCGTAGCACATCGTTGTTCTGTTGCCGGAAGTGAGTGGAAGGAGGCATCTCTCGGTGGGAAGTTTACTGCGCGGAGGCCGAAGTACTCCCTAAACTATAGTGCCCCTTTTTTCCGCTTAGAAAATTGACAGTTTAAATTTTGTGTAACTATACTTTGAGCGTGTAACTACTGACATAACCCTATTTAAATAGGGGAAACTTGGAAGAGATTTGTGGCTTCTAACTTCTCCGAAATTTGGCGCCATGGGACTATACTGTAGAGGCAAAATGCTAACAACGTCTTTGGTCGTGTTACGGGACTGAAGGCACAAAGACCAGACAGCCACACATCGCCTCATCTAAGCCCAGGTTAGAACATACAGTGAAGAAAGTAAATATTTGAACACCCTGCTA
>OMNZ01016254.1:19527-29749 GCA_900303255.1 Lesueurigobius sanzi
GCCCCTCCTCTCTTAGTGCTAAACGTACTTGCTAAAGTACTTAACGAGGGTCCATTGTCTCCCTGAGCTACTCTCTAAGTCGTTGATACTGCCTATGGCCCTGCTGCTCCCAGGAGTACAGGCTCATTTGCATGACAACAAGTCGGTTTCGCTCAGATTCGGAGGGGCCTGTGGGCTGACTGACCGAGAGAGGTTCAGAAGCCCCTTATGATGAGAGACCATCAAGGCCAGCAACATCGCCCAGAGAACCGCGTTGTGGAGCCATCCTCCTGAGGACCTGCAGGAGGAACCATAAGGGGCTGGTGCAATGTGACATGGGCAGCTTAGACTGCTGCCCTGGCAACGGATAAGCGGAAGAAGATGGATGGATTTTTCATGCAATCGATTACTGTCTAGGCGTGGAGTGACATGGAAAATTTGTCTCACATTACCTTGGACAAAAATATTTCAATTCACAATATTTCTGTGCAAGTTCTCAGTCGTACAGGAGATGTCCATCCTATAATTCATTATATTATCACAATAACTATTTCACCGTTTATGGCGAACTCAGCAGTTTTGATTCTGCTGTAGCTGAAGTGACAGTGTGGCATGTGCATTGTTTACATTAGCCATGTGCTCTGGGGCTGTGGTTTCATGATCGTCATATTTAAAAGCGATGATCCCAATTATGAAAAAAAATAC
Organism: Lesueurigobius sanzi; assembly: GCA_900303255.1. NCBI lineage: Eukaryota > Metazoa > Chordata > Actinopteri > Gobiiformes > Gobiidae > Lesueurigobius > Lesueurigobius sanzi. Next base: position 20,212 of record OMNZ01016254.1, read on the forward strand.
TACTAGTGCCTTCTTTTCATCACGCCAATTATTGTTCATTGTCCCAGCCCTAATATTGTCAGCAAAATATACTTCTGAAACTCCTATTATACATTGCAGCACTATGTATTATATTTCAGCTTCATGAAACACAGGAGACACAGAAAAGAACTACGGTATTTAAAATCGCGATGTCGATATCACTTAATCGTGCAGCCCTAATTACTATTACTATTTGTTTTTTCCATGGTAACCACCATCAAACTCCTTTCTGTTGCGCTGCTAACCCGTAAACATAAAGCCATTACACCCAAATGTATGAGATTTATGAGATGGTTGCATGTTAAAAACAAAGCAAAAGCTTGAACTACCAGAAGTGTTGAGTTTCTCTTTGTTCATGAAATGGTAAGTCAGACGGACGGCTCATTCTAAATACTAATCAGAGAGGCCATATTGAGATGGTTCGGACATAAACAGTGGGTGGATGAAAACATGGCAGGAAGAACGCTGAGCTGGAAACAAGAGGAATGCTAACGCAGAGATGGTATAGTGAGAGCAGATATAAAGTTTGCTATATTGAGCATTATTAGTATTCCAAGGCAGAAAGTACAAAAACACATTTTATATTACGTGTTGGCAGTGTAGGGCATTTTCAAGGACAAAACCATTCAATTTGGGAACATTTCCAGCCAAAAAAAAAAGCAGATGCCGGTGTTTTTGTAACATTGTACGATAAGATTGATTGGATTATACAACTTTGGGACCTTGGCAGAAGATTGTGGTGTCTAAGTGCCCTTTCCTTCCCCACTGTGAGAGCGACAATCTGCATTAGCATCCAAAACAGACATCGAAACAAGGCTTTGAGGATTAAAACAGTTATACTGCTCCACCCTGAAAGTCACATTTACTACCACCACATTACTGTTCAATGATTGGAATGTAAACAAGCCCACCTCAGCGTCGATGAAGTGAATTTCAGCCAACAGGCGGAGCAAGTCTTCGTTACATTCTTCATCATTTTGCACTGGGCTGTCTCTATTCAACGCACAGTCTGTAATGAAAATGAATGTGAATAACAGAATGAGGACAACTTCATATATACTATACCTGATTCTTTAATGATGAAAGAGGGAGCGAGTAAATTAAATAGATATTTGTGGTCCAAACAAAGTCCTAACTTTCCTAACACATGACGAGTTGATGAGCACATTTGCAGGGTCATTTATTATTTCTATATGCCTTAGTTTACAATATACTACAGGAAACTTGAAAAGGTTTATATTTTAATCCAGGGTGTTCAGTCTCCATGTACCAAAGCAGTTTTGAAGGCTCCATTGCCTCGTTTGTCCCCTGTACTGTATTATGCAGACCAGACTTTTCGCATATACTCTATTTTTCGCAATACTTCTGGTATTGTTTGTTAAAAATTGGAGATCTTGGGCTCTTCTGGCTCATCAGTTGGCCTTTGCAAAAAAGCTCTCCCAATATGTTTGTTTTTCACTCATTTTCACTAGCTTTTGTGCTTACTTTTCACATAGCGAGCTGATACATGCGTGATACGTCACCGCCGAGGACAAGAGCTATATATAAAATAAAACTGGATATACTCCAATGGTTTCTATGGCGACTTTCTATCAGAAGTTTTATTATATATCTACGGGCAAGCTTATTGGAGTGTCAAGAGAGACAGGCGAAAGTTAAATCTGAGCTAAAAAAAAGCCTGTAGTTGGCGTTCCTATCGGAAGATGCACAAATTCGACGTCCAAAATGGCGACGCTAACAATGCCACGTGATATTCGTGACATCTCAGCAAATCATCTATAGTTCATCATTGAGGTGGGGGATAACTGAAGGGGGTAACTGTCAAAATACAGATTTCTAGTCTTGGTGTTTTGCTAATTTCTCTGTAATTCCTGGGCCAATCCACATGAAACAAAAACTGCCACAAAGTTCAATGTCTTCTTTGTCAGCATATGAGCTAAGGTCTAACTATTTTCCCATAAAGGTGTCCAAGAATGGTGACAATATGCAGAAACATGTGCATGGTGTTGCCCATTAGAAAAAGCTTTGTGAATCCAATCACCTTCAAATAAGGATCAGGGAAAACTTTTTGAACATTTCTGTCAAAAACGGTTTCCCTCCCATAGAGTTGTATTAGCACCCACTGAAATAGAAATCTATTCTATGAAAACCACCAATAGGCAAACTGGCTCCTGCCCCGAATAAGAGAATCACATTTTAGAATCTGAAAATAACCAGTACTTTGGCTTTCCAGATGCCTGTTTTGACATGTCATTAATATAATTTTTAGGCGCTCTATTTATTTTTAGGAGAGTGTTTATTTCCGTACCCTCCGCCTCAGGATCCTTCATCTTCTCACTGTTTGCTTTGGACAGCCTCCATCTCCCGTCGTCATAAAGCAGGCAGAATCGGCAGGCCGCTCGGCACACATCCCACTCTTCCTGCTTCCTCGCGGTCTTCGCGAGCGCTGCCCAAAGTCTCAGTCTGCGCAAGCCACCAAACCAGAACAGGACACAAACATGAAGAAAATGTTGTCAAAAGCTGGACACGGGTCAAAGTCGGGGCAAGGACATTGCGTTTGTTTACAAAGCATAAATAATGCGGGGTCTCAAGGGAGTCTGCTAGCTTTCTTGACATTGGCTTGACCATTACGGGTGCTATTGTTGTCGAGTCAGACGTTCTCCTCGAATGAAACTTGCCGATGTAACTGTAGAAAACAAATGAGGTATCTTTATTTATACCTGGAGGTAGAATTGGTTTGCTGTTGAGAGTTGGCTTGCAATTTCATTTCATTAAAGACTCCAGTTTCCAATAACATTGCTTTCCAATCAATCATTCCTGTTTTGAGCAAAGTAAAGTCTATCTCATCTTGTTCTTTTATTATGCCATATTTGATGTATTATGTATTACTATAGAACTGATTTGATGTTAATTTTACAAGAATAATTAAAGTAGTTGCACCAAAAGAGCATACTACAGGACGGTTTCTGACGTCAGGACTATTGAAATTCAAGGACAAGCAATTCTACAAACTGCATTAGTTATTCACAATGGAAATGTTGCCGTGTTACTACACAGACTGCCAACCCTATGGTAAATAGTGAGACAAGCAGAAGGAATTTGCAAGGACCACACTGAAACAAATGTCTGTTTCAGAGGCTGGTGAGAAACGATGTAACTCTCTGGAAAATCATCATAAACGTTGTTCAAATATTCTTCAATTTAAATACAGTATAAGTTAATAAGAAAAGTGTATGAAGAGGAAGGTGAAAATAGTTAAAAAGTAATGGTCTATTGTATTCTATCTGGTGGCTGTCTAATTTGTGAATTTTGAAATATAAATGGGGCAGGAAATCATAAGAATTCATCATCCTACTCCTTTTCAGCAAAGTTTTGTAAATAGGCTGTTTGCCAACAGTGGTTCTGGGGAGCCTCTAGGCTGAATGAACTTATGAAGAAACTTTTACAATGGCTGAAAAAAAGAAGAACAGAAGTAGTTCATAGATAGAATATGTTACACACAGTGCTGGCACAAATAGTAATTGATGATGAGAGACAAACCTTTCGATGCGGTCAGTGTCCTCCTGTCGACCCAGGTGTTTGTGGATCATTTGAACTGAGCCGAAGTGATGCTGGGCCTTAGCGCTGAGCCCTGCAGCTGGTCCAGAGCCAACAATATCAAAGGCAACTAAACGATTAGATAAAAGAAACACCTATGTCACAGGCCAGAAACTGAAAATGGACATTTCTGCTTCAAAAAAGGAAAAAAAAAAAAGTTACTGATTTAAAATTTTGGATTAGTTTACTGACAATCATAGTGAAATGTTTTCAATCATTTACCACTTTATAAATAATATATATATAATATAACATTTCTGGAACAAAATCCTAATAACGGACTGAGTCAGGTATACATTTCTGGGTTTCATTTTTATTGACATATTAGAGCAATCTTATTTTATCTTAGAATGAACTAAAAATAATTGGTTAAATATACAACAATATAAGAAAACATCAAGAAGTCCCACAGAATATTGTGGACTTCAGGACTGGAAACTTCGTTGTTGGCTTTAGAGATATTGAGCTTTGGAATGTGATGTCACGTAATGGGGCGTGGCCAGCAGATTGTGTTGATGTGTATGTGGTTGAGGCGCCATCTTACCGATCCAAACAAAAAACTGCTAACTGTAGAACTAAGGGAAGCTAGATGGACAAATAACTTCAGGAGAGTTGGGGCCTGTTGTGTAGTTGACTGCCATGTTAGAACGCACCATCTACGAAGGAATAATATGGAAAATGGGCTGTGTTTTCATCGTTTTGTGCTCCTGAAAAATGTTGGCAAAATTCCCATAACGCATTGAGTGTACCGTGATGTCAGTTCCAAAGCTCTATTGTCCCTAAACATGTCAGAAAAATTGATTTAGAGAGAACTGCCTGTGATGTTACAATCTGCCATAAATCCACAAAGGAATTGAGAGCTGATGTATTAATATAATGAAACAGCTTATCATGTTGGGTTTGTAAAGTCTGTGCTTGGAGACCTTATGTCAAGAGACGGGAGCCGGGGGAATGAGAAAAGTCTCACACTAATGCGGAGTTGTACAAAACCAAACCAATCTTTTTTAAAACCAAATGTGACACAACATCGATGTGCTCAGGTGAGGTTTGAACCGGTAGTGTTTGATTGATGGCCAATCGTTCGCTGTCATCCCTCATCTTTGTTCTGCACTAAAGACGCAAACGCCTCCAAGGATAAACAGTTTTTTGCTTGTTACTTAATTAGGCTTTTCATAGTTAAATCTTTGAAGTGTTTTGCCCGGGGGACGACTTGCTTTACGGACAACAACAAAACCTCCGGGGGTCTCTTATTTTGAACTCAAACCCCAGGCAGCGGGTCCTTGCCCCGGCTGTGAGCGGCAGGTTCGGCCCTGGGTCATTAGGGCTGAATGCTGATGTGGAGCCATGGACCGAGGAGCTGGAATGAGTTTAAGATCAAAGACTGTGGCCCTTCTGCTCCACGTTTGAGTGCGCACCGCCAGCCTCGCCGCGGGTATGTCATTTCCCCAGAGAAACCGCACACTGTATTTCACAACTAATTTAACCGCTGGCACTAAAAAGGTTCCCCCTGCTCGGCACAGATGTGGGGGTCTCGAGAATGTACGTGGCATGACAGAATCATTTCGCACCCTGGCATTCAATTTAACTTTTAATTGTAGCGTGATTTACTGAGACAGCAACTCACTACACAATTACAGCAAAGTGCAGCCTGCAGGTGAGCTCTCTGAAGGAGGCAGGCTCTCGGTGGCGGCAAAGCATTAAAAAATAAAATGGGCACTTAAATACTTAAGCAGTTAAAAGCTCAGTGGAAATGATACAGTTCAGCCTGTAACATGATGCTGGAAGAATTGGAGGCATGGTTCTCAGATGGTCTAACATGAAACACTTCTTTTTTTTCTTTTACTCTTCATTTGCACTCTTTTTTACACCCACAGATCATGCCATGAGAGAAAGTTTTTCTTGAGCCCCGCCTCCTTTCTTGAGCCCCGCCTCCCAGATGATCCACAGATCATGCCATGAGAGAAAGTTTTTATTGAGCCACGCCTCCTAAGACTAAAAATCTGGCTAAAAATCCTCTAGTGTGTGTCCAGCTTTAAGAGTAGAAAAAGCCATGATTTTGGTCTGGCACGCCCACTTTTTTCCAGCTAATATTGTCATACTATCGCAGGCAAAGATTCTTCAGTCTTCGTCTGTACTCTGGAGTTGGAGTGTAGGACGTTTCGCTCTTTATCCAAAAAGCTTTGTCAGCGAATTAACAGACTTGACAGCCCGTGGGTCTCTTATGATGAAACCATTAGGAGGAGTTAACCTCCAAGTCCCACCTCTTTTGGTTCTAAAGATTGCATGACATCTGACCTGTTCACACCTAATTAATGCTTGTTACTTTCCTATTTACTAACCCTGGGCTTTGTTTGTTTTTTGTCTTTTCGTATCGTCATAGGGGGACGACGATAGGAAATCTGGCTAAAAATCCTCTAGTCTAGTGTGTGTCCAGCTTTAGTCGCATTTTTGTGGGAAATTTATTTTGCAAAAACCGAGACCAAGAACAGACATATCATCTTGAAAGGCAAGTTATAATAATAACAATAGAATAGAGAACAGGCTCAATAGGTGTACGGTTTGCTAACATAACACATTAATGGTTATTCAGCTACAAGAAGCATAAACAACGACCTGAATGTGTTACGTTAACATACCAGACTTCAAAGGCATTGTCCACACATCATTCACATTAAATTAGTTTTCATTCAGCTTTAAACTCATTTGTTTCATTACAATCAATACTTGAACTTATGTATTTACTGATATTTGTTTAATATCCAAATACATTTAAAAAAAAACATTTTCTATTGATTTATTATTATTACTATTTTAAACAGGGACCCCAGGAGATCTTCAAATTGAAAAGCTGTGATGCACTGGACTTTGGGAAAGGCTCATTCAAAAAGCATTGTAGTAATAGTACAGCATACCTTTGGAAGGGTCATCTGCATCTAAAATAATTTGAAAATCATCAGGAGCCAAGAGGAGGCCCACAGCGACCAGCAGGGGGCGACAGTCTGCGTTGTCATCAGGCATGTCCTTGACCTAAAGAGCACAAGTTAAGGCTGGGTTTTTCAATCATGACAACACTCAAATACGTTTGTGTAGGTTCTCAGTCGTACAGGAGTTGTCCATCGCAGGCACTGAAGTACTGAAGAATTTTTGCCTACAACACTCAAATGTTTCTCTGAGATGGGGCCAGGCAAAACGGCTTCTCATGTAGAAATAATCTGTGCAACAAATAGACTGTAGTTGTATAACGTACCATATACATGATTTCACCATCTTTGAGACACTTTGATAATTATTGTTTCCTTCATTGAGTAGCCCTAATCTAAGTTATATTTAAAGAGGGCCTAAACGGGCGTGCCAGAGCCTTACTCCACCCACACCAAAAATTTGAAATCTGCCGTGAAAGAGGCGTGCTCGCTAATCCAACTCCAACTCGATACGGGGGAGGAGCCACAGTGATACCACAGCGTTAGAGAGGATGATGAGGTGCGGCAGAGCTGATGAGGTAGACTTCTACCGACAGCACAACTTCTATGTCCTCAGCTAACGGCGAAATTCGAATGGAATAGATACAGTTGACGAGTTCAACCTCTAGAGGGCGTTAGCCACTCGGTTTTAGGCATAAAAGGACACTTTTGAGCAAGTTTGCACTAATGTCAAAATATTAACTGGAACATGTATACTATAACGCACCCATTTACACAGTTTATCAGCAAAAAAAAAGTTGGTTTGGTGTTTAGTTGCTCTTTATGAGGAATTTACCTTTTCTGGATTATAGTGTGACTTAGGTAATTTGCTTGAAGGATAAAAAAAACAGGGATGCAAAAATATCCACAGTTGAAATGACCTCATCAACAAGTGTATTTACTAAAATCTTGCCAATCGGTTGTATTCATGTGAAATCTCAACATCTAAAAGTAGTAAAATTGAGGCAGATGATAGCTGAAAATTGTGTGCCAGTAACTATGGTAACTGTCGATTTCTAGTCTTCGTTTCTTGCTCATTTCTCTGTAATTCCTTGGTCAATCCATGTGAAACAAAAACTGTCACACAGTTCAATGTCTCCTCTGTCAGCGCATATGAACTAGTCTAATTATTTTCTCATAAGGGTGTCCAAAATCGGTGAAAATATTTTAAAAACATGTGCAGTTGAAAGGACTTTCAGCCAAAAGAATAACATAGGGCTGTCACTAATGATTATAGGTAATCGATTAATCGGCCGATTATTTTTACGATTAATCGATTAATCGGGTGGCACAAAAAGGTGGATGGAAAGTGTAATTGTTAAAAGCTTTTTGCACATGAAGCTAAAGTGACACCGTTTGAGGACGTCTTGATGGAGTAAAGTTAAAGCTAGTGTTTGTAGGATGCTCTTTGTACAAGTTCCACATGTCATTCCTCATTTGAAAGCTAAGAACCTCTAAAATTCACACTGGGATTGTAAAAGTGAGAGCGAGAGAGTCCTCTTTCTGCTCGGATTAGATTATGATCCAAGATTTGGAACAAAACAAAAAACAAAAAAAACTTCTAGAACCAATGCCTTCAGAGTCAACATAGTTTTTTCACAAAAAATACAAAATTTTGATGTAATTCTTACTCTGTCTAAGTCTGTATATCCCAGAAACGATTAATCGATTACTAAAATAGTTTACAACTATTTCAATAATCGATTAGTTGATGATTAATCGATTAGTTGTTTCAGCCCTAGAATAACATTTTCAATTTTGTTTTTGGAAATTAATTTCACTCCCATAGAGTAGTTAGTTAGAGCTGTTTTGGCACCTTCCCTCCAACTGAAACAGGACTCTACATCATATTGAAAACAGTTTTAATATGACTAAAAAACGATGCATAGAAGAGGGTTGAATATGTCATTTCATGAGTGGCACTGTGGGATGCATTTCTTTTGTGCGCCGGCAGACATGTGCTGCGACAGTGCTTTGTAAGTGAGTTTCGCGCTGGGATTAAAAGGCAGTATTCGAGTGTGACCGAGAAAGGCTCAAACCTGCTGCATGAGCGCGGCGGCCTCATCCTCGGGCCGGGCGGGGGTGTGGCGCAGGGCTCTGAGCTGGAGGAGGCGAGCGGCGGATGACAGGCGATCTCGCTGCGCCCCGTTCGGATTCAGCCGCAGAGCTTTGTGAAGGTGATTCAGAGCAGCCTCCGGGCGGCCCTCTTCCTCCTCAATCAGCGCCAGCTCGGAGTGGACCTGACAGCGGGTCTCTGACAGCAGGCTGCGAAAATGCAAAACACATAAAGCATGACGCAAGGTACTGTCTCGTTAAAAAGGCCAGGCATCGCTCACTCCAATAATGTCATCAATGTCTTTCATGAATTACGTTTCCTTTGTTTGACTCTGGGACGTTGAAAGACTGGTGACTTCTCTTCATGCAATAGGAAATGAACGACAGGGCTGCGCTAATTAGAAACACATCTGTGAAAAATTGTAATTAGCATAAAATCAAGATTGCCATTTCAACGTTTCAGAGATTGAAAAATTAACTGATAACAAATACAGCGATTATGTATTTCTGAACATGTTCACAGAGGTCTGAAGTGGAGCGTAAGCAGATTTGATGCATAATAAAACCCCATTGAGACTATTTTGTCGTTTGCAAAAGGGTTGACTGAAAAGCTGCAGTCTTTGCAATATGCTAATAGCAACCATTGGAATTGTGATTTCAATACGATTGTGATGAATTGTTCTGCCCCAAAAGTATAGTAGTTAAAGTTAATTTATGTCTATGCTGCTTGTGCACTGTGGATTTTTATCCTAATTTAATATTTTTGCTGCTGTGTTGAATCTATCCCATAATTCTTATCTCCAGTTTAAAAAAAACACGTTTTCTTGCCTTCTGCATTGTCCAGTGTATTACTGAAAACATTATAATTATATCAATTATATTATAATTGATTCATCGACAAATAG
>OMNZ01016256.1:0-10587 GCA_900303255.1 Lesueurigobius sanzi
ACGAACTCTGATTTAGGGAATGAGGAATGAGTCTGTAAGTCAGGTCTGTGAGGAGAATTGTATTTCCACTCTCATGAATTCTTCCGTTTATCGTTCTCTGTCTTGCTCTGATCAGATGTGAGATGCGCTCATAGATGCAGCGCACATCAAATGGTATCTGTCCCATGGTATCGGGACCACATTAATGAGTACCAGTATGAGTACAAGCAAGTGGTATCAATCCGATAACTGATACTGGTATCGGTGCATCCCTAGAATTTTACATATTTAACCATCAAAGGTAGCTAAGCAGTCGTTATGGAGGCAATGGAGTTATGAACCGTGACAGAAAAAATACAATTGGATAATGGCGCTTGATGTGAATCACCTTCCCAACATTCCTCAAGAAGTAGTCTGGCCCCACCAGTCCACTCCAGTGGCACAGGAACAAACAAAGCTCTTTCAAAGTGTTCGATGGGCCGTCTCTTAGGAACGCCACGCAGACGGGCCAAATCCAGGAAGCGAGGGGAACCCTGAAGGGCCCTGAGCCGACTGAAGCAGCAGTAAATGCCACCTGTGCACAACCCTCCAGGGAAGATAACCTTGGCATCAGACTTCACACGGTGGCATTTTAACAAAGTGTGTGTTCTTTAGCCACACAACTATCTGAACAATGATCTAAAGACAAAGGGACACATATTTGCTGGCCTGGTGCTCTCTATTCATTAATATGTCTTCAAAGCCAGCTGTTCAAACAAATATACAAGATAGAAAAATGTGAGTCATCTTTTAGCCTACAGCACTTTGTCTAAAGATGTGAATAATACATGCTGTTTTCACACAATCAGTTAATGAGTGACTTGAACCTGAATCTACAGGCTATTGCAAAAAGGGCATCCATACTTCCAGCATCGGAAATACCTCCAAAACACAGAGAGGTGTCCAAGGTGTTTTGTCTTTTTTTAAATAATGAAATGGTAGCCCCTGGTGTAAGTGCTGCAAAAGAGTGGTATCAAAGCGAGGAGCGGCGCGAAGGGAGGTCACCGAGGATCGAAGGCAGAGTTTCAAGAGGAAGAAGACAATAAGCTGAGTGTGACAGACGCTTTGAGAAATCAATAGGCTGTGCTTTTGTTCAGGCTCACTTCAGCACCTGAACCAGACCAAAGCAACCAAAAGCTGGCTGCGCTCCCAAAAAACTCCCTCTTTCTGCTTGTGTTACTCCACAAAGCGAAATGGTGGTTGGACCGGGCTTATTATAGCAGCTCCACCGATTGTTTCTATTTACATGTAAATAAGAAACTGCTTCAATGCCCCGTGGTCACGACTCACGAGTAGAATGGGAGTCACACGCATTCATGAATAATAGCAAAAGTTACTTAGCGTTGTATGCTACAAAAAACTGACGGGGCGTTGTGTAATTTTCTCCACATGGAGCTCTGATGAAACTGAACGCAACGAATGCACAGTTGTAAAGTCACGAATGATTTCACTCTAAAAATGCTAAACAGAAAAATACACTTGTTGTTGCCGCACATTTTGATGGAAGGTTTGAGGAAACACTTTCAGAAATTATACCAACAGCTAGGGCTTTTTATTAAATTTGAGTCTTATCCTGTGCAGTTCCTTTCAGCAAGTTACAGGGTGCAAATTTACATTCAGGGAGCGGAATGAAAAGAGCTAGCTAAAAGGAAACGAAACAAATTCATGCATTTGAGTCATAGACCTTATTTTGTGCAGAAAACAGTTTTCCTGTTACCTGCTTTTGTGTTTTCTTACCTTATCAAACAATCTCTTATGCGTTGTCATTCGTTTGAAAGTTAGAAAAATGGTGCAAATTATGGCCAAACCAAAATTATTTCCATCCTGCTTTTTGAATTATGATATTGAATAAATACTTAACCAATACAATAAAATCAACTAAGCGTCCTCTATCCCAAATGCCCCAAATTCTATTACCACAAAAAAGTTTGCACAATGTTTGATGAGTCACAATCTGAAGACCTTGAAATCCATTATTACTTTGGAATCCAACTGCTGTGATAATCTGTCAACGCAATGTGGTAAAACAAGGCTGAAAAATGTATTTTGTAGTTTTGCATCTTCTATGTCCATGTTGAGTTTTAACTAGGCACAATAAAGAGGGCAATAAGGTGATGACTACAGAGCCTATAGGGCAAGGGGCAATAGTAACTGCACTGGCCATTTGGGAAAAATGTAACTTTCTTTTTTGTGTAAACTATGTAATTTGTGCAACACCATCTCTTTGATGTGCAGCTCTTGGTCAGGATGTGAGAAATGTATGCTCTGACTGGTTGTTGGCCAAAAAGAATGTCTTTTATAGGAGACAATTAGGCTAATCTATCTTTTGGGGCAGCATTACATTGAAAAACCTTGCGATGTGTAATAATATAATATGGTTGTGCAATATTGCAATATCGGTATTACTGCGATACTTCACTAAACCGTTTCTACGCGGTGTTCAATTTAGATGCAAATCGTTTGTTCTCAGCAAGACTAAATATGGCTAAAATTTAACCAAATTAGGAAAATTATAACTAAAATGGAACTTTTACACACTTAAAGGATCCATGCAATTTTGGTTTTAGGCTGAGTTTGCAAAAAATTGCCAATCTCAGTCAGATGGAAGACTTTTTGATGATTTTCCTAAATATTGTGGCTTCTTGCGATACAGATATTGTATCATGTAATATTTGTAGTACATCATTTTTTGATTCTGCGCCAAAGCGGGAAAAACCCTAGGAAAGAGAAGAAGACAGCCCAACTACGGTATCTATCGATCTAAAATTTTGAAAAAATAAATGTAATATAAGTATAGTGATTTTAGCCTTTTAAAAAGATGAACAGTTTGGGCCTAGTTTTAACAGAGCTGGTGACAGCAGCTGACACCTGTGCCACACTACCCCTGTCAGGACCTGCCTCAGACGACCACAGGAGCCGCTACAGCAGAGGAGCCTCAAAATGCCCCACATTCAGCGAGAAGGAACAAATGGAACACAATGAAGATCCGAGAAAAGACATTTCACACTGAGAACTTTCAATACGGCAGCACTTCAAGTCAGCACAGTAGATATTAAGCACGCTGTTACAATCTCTGCTGACCTAACACTATGAGAGCGTGTTTAATAAGTGCGCAATTCATATCTTTGTCACCAGATACTCTCCAAAACCATATTTAAGAAAAAAAAAGAAAAAAAAAGGACAAGACAAACTCGAAATTCTGCTTCCCCTTCAAGAGCATGAGTCACAAAAGACAAACAAAGGCCATACACAGGCGGAGGGGCTGAGAATGTCCCTGAGAAGCTGTTTTGTCTTTAAGGCTTGTAGTGGGATCCGATTTCACTAGGCTGTCACAGGGAGAGCACAGCAGGCAGCTCAACAACTGGTCTCAACAGAGCTCCTGGCCTCATCCTGAACTCTGACTTTGTTGACCTCGGCATTTTGGGTTTTGTCGCCGCCACCTGATGAATTTGCTCCTGAACGTGTTGACACAGACAAAGGTAAAAATAAAAAAAAAAAAAGAAAGAAAGAAGGCTAAATATAAAACGCACATGAGGCTTTTCTCTCTCCTCTGGGTGGTGGTGGTACTGCTCGGTGCATCAGTCTTATAGACCCACTTTCTGCAGTCTTGTTGTCTGCTACCTCGGGGAAGCGCCTCAGCATACTGCCAGTGTCTTTGGGAGATAATTACACATCTGTATGCAAGTGTCTAAGCCGCAGTGCCGCACTGTCCAAGTGGAAAGTAGCAAAGAAGAGCCAACTGTAGAAGTATCAGGCTGGTACTGTATATGTTTTTACAACCGTGCCTGCCTTAACTGCCATTACTGAAATACCAATAAATGCTATCTATGCACAAAACTTGCAACACAATAACATCAGGCTCTCTATCAAACTTAAGAAATTTAAAAGGCCAATCAGGTCAAGGTTTGGTTTTGATGCTTAATTTTTGCACACATGTATCTTTTTATGTGGAAAAAAATACAACTTTATATTAGTGCATATTTGATCTTTTAGTGACCCAGTGGCTGCATGGGGGCAGCATGGCACCTTTACTTTCCATCACAGCGGCCTCTATGATGCTCCTAGATCAATTGTTTAAGGGATTCTGGTACAATCCTGGAGCGTGTGATGCAAAGTAAAGGTGCCATGCTGCCTCCATACAGCCACTGAGCCACTAATGGTGTCTTTCCACGTAGTGCGCTTCTATCCAGCCCAGGGTGCAATCTTCGGATTCACCCGTATCTATCCAACCGACCCTACCCTGGAGGTCTTGCTTTTCCACATGACTGGTGGGCTCCTCTTCAGGTGGCGGGGTTTACCGGCCGGCAGCCTCGGCTCCTCAAGAGAAGAGCAGCGAAAAGTAATAATGGAAGCAACAGACAGGACCACGATTAGAACACTGTTGACAAATACTGCCTTTTGGACTTTATTAAATTAAGTTTTTTCTGATTTGAAGCTCAAAGACAAAACACTACAGGAAATAAGCTGCTAAAAAAAAACTATGAAGGTAAGCTATGTGGTAATGTTACGCTAACAGCAGCTAAAAGTTGTGCTCACAGCGGCTATTGCCATCGATCGGCAAGATCACTGTTTACGCAGTATAATATTGTGAAATAATAATCTGGTAGGACGTGGCTGTCTTCTCTCTTCCAGCAGTCTGTTCACGTTATGCTAGTATCAGTTCAGCTCGCTTTGACCCAAGGCTGAAGACGGTCCCAAAACTTGTGCCTGGCTCACCTGGTTTAATCCGTGTCTGGCATGTGGAAACAAAAGACTTGCGGGTAGACCAGGCACTGGGCTTGGCCTGAACTGCCAGTGGAAAACCCCCATAAAAGGTCAAACACGCACAAGTATGTATAATAATATATATACTATAATATAATAATAATGCTATAAGTTAAAGTTTACATTCTAAATGCACTCTGTAATTTTGGAATTAAACTTGATATAAGCATTTCTATATTGTGTAAACTCACATTGCTTTTCATATTTATTGTGTCATTAAATACAGATGGTTTGCTCATTGGCACTTTAAAATAAGTTTTAACCACCTTACAACTGTTCAAAGTCAACAAATTTGTTCCATTGCACTATTCCATCACGCCACCGACAGGACGTCACTTTGATCAAATTGAGATAAAATGGACTTTGCAGGAGTTTGAACAATCAATAGCACATTAATAACATCTCGCAGGGCTCCGGTGCTCCGGCTGTCACTGTGGAGGAGGAGGATCCTTTAGTCTGTGAAGATGTCGGGGGGGGGGTGTTTAAGAGCACTGGAGAGTGCACTCGTGCCACTGTCAATCAGACCTGTAGGACCTTATACACGACAGACTTCCTGCTCTTACAGGTTCTACACAATCAGGGGCTAATGGAAGAGGCTGCTTCACACACCACACACGAAACACATTAATTCATTATGTTCACAAAGTCGGGACAAACGCCTCATTACTGCATATGCTACAAAAGGATAATAATATACAGGATAATATGTTCACATTGAGTTGCTGCTATATTTAATTAATATGCTGTAATTATAACATTAAGTGAACTGAAAATGAAGTTTGCTTTATTGAAAGAAAAATGCATAGGTCACATTAACATTAGCAATTAACTTTTGCAAACTGCAGTATTTGGTCAAAATAAGCCCAGACATTTAAGTGCCAGACCTGCTGTATGTTCTGCAGTCCTCTTTGCTATCAGGGCATAATTAATACTAATTAATATTAAAAGGGAAGACATTTTGTCTTCATGAAACATGTAATAAAACAAAAACAAAGTGCGCTTCTCTCCCCACACACCCTGACAACACCGTCACGTCTGGGGCTTTGGTAGGCACCATGAATGTTTTGAATAAATAATAATAGTTCAATCAATGGTAGGCAAAACATTGTCCACGAACAGAGCAGTGCTTCCCTGGTGTTGTATCAGATCTGTGATTTACATAAACAGAGTTACACGTCTGAATGCATCAGCTGTTGCCAACCATTCGCCCAAACATCTGCTGAATATTGCAGAAGAAAACCATAACACGATCGCTCCTATTGCTATTCAATAAAAATAGCTTTGAAGGTACACTGCGTAACATTTCTTCTTATAAACAGAATAAAATACAAGCATTTATTTTATTCCAGCTATTTTTTTTAATGTTGAAAAATACAGAATACAGCTGTGAGCGGCTCTCCTCTCCCAAGACCTGACTTGTGACTTTACTGGGAGCGGGGACGTCTCCAGCTCGCCTCCATGGAGATGCTGACTAAAGATAGCCAAATATGAGATTTAAAGGTATGGTCCTCATCCAAATCATTCTTTATAACTCTTCAATAACTCACTGCAAAACAATAGCATTTTCTGTGTCTAGCTGTTCATAGGAGCATGTTTTGTTTCGCTGGCAACAGTATTTCAAATGTTACGCAGTTTACATTTAAGGCTGTGCTAATACCATAAATAATGTATCTTTGTTTCATGGTCCTAAGTATATCCCAAAGAATAAAATTAGCTTTTTGTCTAAAGTTAGTGGACGTGCCACTGATTCCTGACCCCTAAATAATGCACTTCTCACAGAGGCTGCATGGAAGGATAATAAGTGTCAAGTGAAATTAGCTCCAATTGGGCTCATTTCCTTCCGAACGGCTCCTTTCAGCGTTTCTTTGTTAAACCACTGGCTACAGACATGTGATATGAAAAGCACAAAGGCTGGAGAGATGCCATGCTCAACAATAGTCATTAATACTGCTTCAGAAACAGACCTTCCAAACCTGTATTTGACCTCTCATATGCATGGGTTCACACCACAGTACAGGCCTGGGCAAAAACACAAGCGCAGAGCTGATTTAGGCAAAAGCTTCGTAATGGGTAGTAGAAATGCTCAGCAGGGCTAATTAAGCACAACAATCACAGGCTTAGCACAAAACGCCTGTGCCCACTCAGCACCGGGCAGGCTGAGGTGAGATCCATCATAAGACAATGAGGGATGGGACCAGCAGCTGACAGGGGAGGCGGACTATTGGACATGTGCAGCGCACAGTTATAGAAAGTACCCTGTTAAGTCATTAATTAAAAACCCATTCTCCTCTCGATAACAACTGTACAGGCTAGAGACTGTCCCAGTAACCTTACGTAAGCTTACATAAGGAAACTCATGTGATGTGGCACCTTGGACACACTGGACTGTTATAAAGCCTCACAGGCCAGCATTAGGATACATTATCTACGTTACTTTGAGGATTACCATCAGATGTCATTGGGTGCACATACACACATCCAGGAGCATTCAATTTTCAGATAAGAATGAAATAAACACTTCAATAATGTAAGAAGCACTTGCACTCAATCAACCCAGGCCGGTCAATAATATTTGAAAATCTCTTCTACAATGGATTTTTTTTCTTGCTGATATAGGCACTAAGCAACAAACTCACTCTAACCTTAAAAATAATAATAAACTAAATAAAAACACCCTTTAGATCCTGACGATCGAGTTTCCATGTCATACGATAAGGAGCAATATTTGCCTTACAGGGAAATCAACAGCAGCCAGCAGCACCCATGGGTCCCTGCTCAAACAAAAACATCCTGGTAATATTTAAATCAGGATAAGCTGTTGATTTAGTGCCATTGCAATTAATTTTATTGACTTGCTGTAAAACATGCCTTACAGTAGAACAGAATAGTTTTTATTCCCCACACGGATCAAGTCACAATGGTTTACGGGGCAGAATCTTAAGTATGGAAAGTAACTAATTTGAGGTCTCCCAGACTTTTTCATCCTCACACAAAGACAGCACAGTATTAATAGACTTTCAGTAATGGGTGACAAGCAGCTACAAATAGGAGCCATGATATGAATAATGCAACAATAATAAACCAGTGAAATAGGAGAACTGAGAGAAGAAATCAACCACAGTGGTTTCTGACTGTGGCCTGCCTTATCTGCACTTGCTCCTATCTGATATAACTTCATACATTTAACCTTTAATGTCCTTATCTCCCTTTGGTCTTAAAACATCCCCAAAGCTATTGCCGATGTTTATGTAGCTATCAACGCAGTGGCATTACCCATTCCACTCCATGCTCTAACCAAACGTACCAACACTTCATAGTCCTTTTCATCTCGGTCCAAGCACTCCCTCTTATTCAATGAAATGAGCGAAAAGGATATTCTGTCTTAACTTCAGATCAAACCGGCCAATGAGTCATGAGACAGGGGATAATTACGCCCCTCACTTGACAACACTCACAGTTAATAGAGGAAACAGATGGGAAGTGAGCGAGCCCATCTATTCTGTTCTCCAAAGACTGAGTGGAAGTGTCAGGCCAGGTTTGATACAAAATATACAAAAAACAGCAGGCTGCACCAAAGAATGGCTTCAAATTTGTACTTTTGAGTCCACACCACTCCGCATCCTGGCGCAAGAGTGATGTGAATGCCATGCTTTTTACTGCAACTTTTTGCGGGGCACCGTTATCAGGGATGTACAAGAAAAACTGAAATATGATTGTATGAAGAAATGTACACTTGAGAAGACAGTGAGAAGAGAATTCAGCACAAAATTGTAAAAACAAAGAAAATACTGGAATGAGCTAGCATTTCTTCATGATTCAAACTACTAACCTAAACATGAATGGCCAATATTCAACATAGTTATAGTTAGGAAGAAAAATAGTTCATGCAAAAGTGTGCCCCCACACATCTGTCTTTAATAAACACAATAAACACAAAAGTACAGAAAAAAGCACTGCCATGTTTTAAGAGATTAAACATCATTTAATTTGTATTTTTTGATAGACATTTTTACAACTTCTTGCTGATTTCTTGACATTGGAGTCACTCAATATTGTAATATTTGTATAACTTCCAAACAACCATTCCAATATTGTCTTGTAGTCAATATATTACCATCCTCTAGTTATAGTTATTGCACTTCAGCTTAAATATTGTGCAACACTTTGAAATTTCAAATCCACACCTCTGACAGGCAAGAGCGTAGCCATCATTTCAGAAGGAAGAGTTGTGAAAAATATGGAGCAGGTGAAAAAAAGGCAAGAAACCCCAGAAGGACTGTCCGATCTTAACTGTTATTAAGCATCCAAGGTTGAGGCGTGGCCTGAATCTTTAGTGTTAATCAAAGTCGACGCTGGGAAAGATGGAGGGAGTCAAGGCTGCATTTCATCCTGTTCATTTCACAATGTGGGAGCACGGAGAGGCCAGCCGCAGTCACGTACACGAGCAGGTAACTATTAGGCACTAATGGGAAGGTACATGTGCAGATGGGCAGGTCTGCAACACTCCAGTTAACAAACCAAAATCATTGACAGGGGGGTGAATGTGTGTTGACAGCCTTCCTCTCTCTCCGACACAGCCCCGGTGAAGCGCCGGCGTTCCATTGCACACTTTTAATTACCTGTGTGTGATTTAATCCTTCAAATGTCGCGGCTCATTCTTCTTAATGATCTGCTCCAATCAACCTCTTGACAATACACATCCTGCTTACTTTGTTGTGTCCTATCGTGACGTCCGTGAGTCACTGTGCTGCGAGCAAGGGTACAAATAGAAACCCAGTGACAATGGAAAAAGAAAAAGCAGATTTCCATTTAAATACTTGTCTTTCAAAAACAAATGAGTAAAAGACCGTGTCACATTGTTCTCGGATGCAGACGCAGTCACAGTCTAAATGTTATTATGCTATTTGATTTCCTTTTGGAAAGCTAAAATATTGTGTATTTGTGCCTACTAGGTAACAACTCTGTCTGTCTGCATCTGAAATGTTCAAAAGATGGAGGATTACATTGCATAAACCAGTGTGCTGAAAGGCTAATATTTTGGAGCCATGTATAATTCTCCCAGTTATAAAACTGATTTCCATTTAGATATATTTGTAACTTTGAAAGCCACCGCTATAATTCTCCAAAGTAATTTAAGAAATTGCACTATTTGATCCCACCATAATAATACAGCAGGGGGCTTTTAAGATTATGAAGTCACGCATCCAAATCAATCAACAAAAGCCGTATTTTTCATCATATAATTCAAAGTAAATTGAAAAAAGCTGAAAAATAGGTATGCAGGCTACTCTTATAATAATAATAATAATGCATCGGTTTTATATAGCGCTTTTTTGGACACTCAAAGACGCTTCACATGGCATTATTCTTTCACTCCAGACTTGGTGGTGATAAGCTACTATTGTAGCCACAGCTGCCCAGGGGTAGACTGACAGAAGCGAGGCTGCCAATTTGCGCCATCGGCCCTTCCGACCACCACCACACATTCACTCTCTCACTACATTCATACGGGCTGTGGGTGAAGTTTCTTGCCCAAGGACACAACGACAGTCTGCAGCTGCAGGAGCCGGGATTCGAACCCCCGACCTCTCGATCATGAGACGACCCGCTCTACCATCTGCGCCACTGTCGCCCCGAACAGGGGGCGTCTTGGCAGACATTTATTTAAAAGAGAAGAACCTATCGTCGACCTTGTCTGGGATCTTTCTTATTTAAAAAAAAATATATATATATATAAATCAGAAAAACAGCCAACCAATGGGATAACTTTTTGGAGGGAAAGCAGACACTCAATTACCGACATAC
>OMNZ01016260.1:0-10297 GCA_900303255.1 Lesueurigobius sanzi
AATTTTTTTTTTTTTTCTGAACACATTTTTAAAAACAGATAAACAAGGATTGTCTCTAGAAGTGGCAAGTCCCCAAAAATGGGGACCCTCGGGCTTAAGTGGTTAATGTCTCTGATTCCCTAAAATTGCTTTGGCCATTAAAAACAATGCTACACAAAGATAACATTACAAGCATAATGATGATGGTGATGGTACTGTTTTTGCAAATACTTTGGCCAAGCCCCGCCCCCTTAGTAACTGTTGCATTGAATGGGACTCTCCCTGAAATGCACCAAAACAGCCTTGCAGGGCCGCTGCTAGCCATTTTGGTGCCCTAAGCAGAATTGTTTGGTGGTACACCTCACTCCCTCAGTATATCTCTGACATGTTGTGCCCTTACACCTCCGGGAGCACACTCAGATCTTCAGGCCAGAGTCTCCTGAAAGTCGCTATAAAACTCGGGGAGACCTGTCCGTTCAGGCTGTGGCCCCCAGACTGTGGAATGATTTGCCCCTGGCCCTCCGTGTGCTTGACTCTGCCGATGCTTTTAAAAAGCACATGCAGACTGTTTTATTTAGGAAAGCTTTTGGTTGATGGGTTTTGCCACTTTTTGTTCATTGTTTAATTATTTGTTATTGTATGAATTTTATTATAACGTGCATAAAACGCGTTCAACTCACAAATACTCTCTGACTGGGTGCGAAATCCTAGGCACAGTGTATAAACGAAAGAAAGGACAGCAGTGTGTCCGTTCATGTGGCTGTATGTGTTTTGGAGTCGCATTGAACTGTATGTGTTGAACCAGAAGCTGGATAAATGAAATGGCTAAACACGAGCGCAGCTGTATCCCACAGACACCACCTTAACTAACACATGTTCTGGGAGAGACACTGAATAATAATTATTGGTGCAGCCACACGTTATTTTCACTGACTAACATATGGCAGGCTACTTAAACTAGTATTCCTGCAAAGTTTTTAGGTTTAGAAGACCAGTGCGTGCTTCTGACAGGAGGGGGCGTGGCATCACGATGATATCGTCTATCGGCACAACCCTAATGAAGAGCAAAACATCCTACACTTCAATTACAGTACAGTACTAAAGTACAGATGAAGACTGAAGATTCTTTTCCTACATAATTTCAAATAACAATATTTCACTTCCAAGGCGAACAGAGCTGCTTTTTTCAGTGAGAGAGATCCTGCTTCATCAGAGGAACACAGTGGCTCTAAAACACTGCATTTTCCAACATTGGATATTTCATTTCCACAGTCTGTATAATGTGCACGAAGAACTTAATCGATCGATATTCACAAAACGTGTCAATTCCCAATCCAACAAATTAATTTATAAAAATGCCTTTCCAATTGGAATACACATATACTCTTTCCCCTGCCACCAGTGTTTGGGTTAAAGCGAGAATTTAGCATCCTCGAAACCTTTGCAAATCCTTCTCAACAGCGGCCATTCTTCTTTATGCTGTACTTAAAGTCGAGACGCCAGCCAAAACAAGTGCTCAAAGGGAGTCGTTTCTGTGTCAAGTATTTCGGAATAAGTGGAGGCCAGGGGCTATGTTTTTAAGGTAATCCAATCTGCATCCCGCTAAGAAGCACTCGCCGCTCCTCCGGGTCACGGCCAATCACACAATCATCCCAGCGCCGCCGCATAGCTTATATTAGCCCCTCTGCCCCGCCACTGTACTCAAGTAAATAGACTGTGGATGGAGAGTGCCTTCAGACCTGCGCTCAAGCAACTCTCCGTGTTGTTGTTATTATTATGGTGTACACGTAGAAAAGAGGGATTTACAGCTCATGAATGGGAAGATTTAGTGAGTTGAAAAGCAAAATATGCTGTTTTGTGGCCGTGTAGCATCTAATTTAACATTTGAAATCACGTGTATTATAGTTTCAAGTCCTCAAATCTTACGTGTAAATGAGAGAATGATACGTGAGTAAAAAATGCTGCTCCACTTTCCATATGAGCAAATTCTTGGTATATGACCCCCCATAGTCTCTGGCATTTGCTCATTTCCAATAGACTTGCTTATTTTTTTAAGTCAAACGGCCAGTATGATACCTTTGTGAAATAATAATATACACTTTCAGGTTACGACAATGATTTCATGTAAATATTTGATTTGTGTCACAATTGAGAGCTGTATTTTCAAACGTTATTCTGTAGATGCGTTTCCAGTGAAGTCATCTTGAGCATGAGCAAGTGGAATTATGCTACACTAACATTCAATCACATGACAGGAAAATCGAGGACAACTGCGTCATCGTGATGAACGCTCACGCAGATTCAATTCAATTCAATTTTATTTGTATAGCCCAGAATCACAACAAAGTTGCCTCTCGGGGCTTCACAGAAAATAGAAAGACAATTATTAAATATTAATAGTGCTGGGGCATCCCTTGTCCTTAGATCCTCCTTCGCGGAAAGGAAAAACTCCAAACCAGATAACCACAAAAACGTGGCCCCAGAGAGCACATGGGTTTAACATTTAGCAACGACAAGTTAGTGGCAGGTGTCTGTCTGCACAGCTACTCCAACGCAGGATGTTGTACAATCAGCTTCCATTCCTGAGACTAAAGTTACGCATCAAAGCGGAAACAGAAACCTTTCTCTGTGATTTTCATAACTTGTAGTGTCAACAGAGCCTCAGACAGATTCCATGTTTTATATAAAGACATTTGCATGCTATCACTAACGGCTAGCACATGTAGCCTCTACACAGAGGTTACTTGTAGCTCCTGATCAGCTGTAGTCAAAGGTTCACTTTTAAGTGCTTTTAAGTTGAGTAATGCTTTTAGGTTATGGTGACCAGATTTTTCACATTAAAAACTGGGACAAAAATACCATTTTTTTTTCCTCACGTTTTTCTTGCGGTTTTTTTTTTTTTTTGGTAATTTTTCTTGTCTTTTCTTATATATTTTTTTGTAAGTAGGTTTTTCTCACATTTTTTTTTTTGCTCGTCATAATTCTTGTCTTTTTTTTTGTCATTTTTTTTTCCATTTTCCATCATTCTTTTGTATTTTTTCTTCCTATTTTGTCATTTTTTCATAATTTTTCTCGCATTTCCTCATTTTTCCAGTGTTTTCTTATTTTTTGTCATTTTTCTTAAAAGTATCAAGTAAATATGCGTCTTTGGACATGGCACTGGTGGGAAAAACTGGGACAACTGGCACAGAGGTGGTGTCAAACTGGGACAAATTAATGGTTTCAGATAAATTCACAGGGACATGGGACAGAGGGCTCAAAAATGGGACTGTCCCGGGTATCGTGGGACGTCTGGTCACCCTAGTAGATAAGGATACAATCAAGCAGCTAGGATGTATCATCTTGAGTTCAATCAGTGGAGAGGCATAGGCTGATACACTGTTGCACCAGCCAGCGCTCATCAAAATGGCCAAACACTGAGGTCACATGTCTGAAACGCATGCTTTGCTTAGATGTCCAAAAAGATTTCATTACGAACATTCAATCTCTACTTCCAGATTGCATTATGACGAGACAGAAAAAAAGAAAGAAAGTCAGTCCATTCATAAGTACGAGGCTTTTAGCTGCCTGCTTGACTGTGCAGGTAAGTGATAGTCCCATAGAAGTTCACCTGTTTGAATGAAAGTGCCGAGGCAGCACAATGGCGGCGCTGGCAGTAATAGAATCAGTAAACAAATAGTTTAATGCATGCGGCGCCGCAGTCATGGAGATTCAGAAATCACTGAGCTATAGAGCCTTGTGCTTTATGACCCCCGCATAGAGCCACCGCTGCTGCTTACAATTCATGGCTTTACAGTCAGGCCTGGTTTACATACACGATAAAGTGGAGAGAGAGAGAGAGAGAGAGTTTCCCAGTGGATCAGGGAGGAAGGTATTGTTAAAAGATGAAGAGGTGACTAGTTAGAAACAAGAGGAGTGGACGGTAAAAGATACTGCTCATTGCCTTGAAAGTTTGCTTTGTGCTTTTGTGGCAGGAGCTGTATATTGTGAGCCAGTTTGTGACACCGCATTTATGAATTTGTGAAACTGTTCTCACACCTTGGGTTTAGGGCGAGCCAGGAGTAATTAGACAGGGGTTTGGACGCTACAGACTCAACATTAGTGTTGCCGGCTTCGTGGGAAGGCTGGAAACCTTAGTTCAGGACCGGAATCAGAATAGACTTCATTGACTCCATTGACAGTGAGACGGTTCACAGACTGGGAGGTTTCATCCCTACACTCTTGCAACATGAAACAAGCTTGATAGCCCAATGAGAGTGGGCAAGGGGATGCAAATTTACTTGTAGAGTACAATTCATACACAAGGCAATTCAAAGTGATTCACAATAACATCAAGTTACAAGAAGGCAAATAAAAACAGTCAATAGAACATAGATAGAATAATCTAAAAAGAAGTGTTTTCAGCCTGCATTGTCAGAGTTGAGGCCTGTCTCACATCTTCTGCCAGACTGCTCCAGATCCATAAAACTGAAAGGCAGCCTCACCATGGATAGTCCTGACTCTGGGACCAGCAGGAGACCACTCCCTGCGGTTCTCACCATGTTTAGTCCTGACTCAGGGACCAGCAGGAGACCACTCCCTGAGGTTCTTAGAGCTGAGATGGTTCATACGGCACTAAAATGTCAGAGATGTGCTTTGGTGCTAGACCATGAAGAGACTCTTCTCTGAGCGACAGGAAGCCAGTGCAGAGACCTGAGCACTGGACTAATATGGTCGTATTCCCTGGTTCTAGTCAGGACTCAAGCGGCAGCGTTCTCAATGTATTGCAGGTGTTTTCAAATTTGTTTTTCTTTTTTTGGTACAAGACTCTTTTTCATGAGTGCCTTGTTTTAGAGCAGAGTACAACAATAAAACAGACAAAAATAACTTATAACAAGTACAACTTTATATATACAGTAACTGCCAATTAGGATTTTAGATGAGAGAGAGGCACTAGAGAGATGACTCTTAAAAGTCTTTGGGCTTGGTTCCGTTTGTGAGTGGCGTAATGGGAAAAGGCTCGTTTTCCTGTTTCACTCTTTACAAGTCAATTTTTCAGAATGAAAAACCGAGTCGCATGCAGAAATATTTTCACTCGTACACTGGAGATTCTTGGCATTCTTTTTTTCCATTCAAATTGCGTGGAGCTGAAGTGGAGAATATGCCTGTGACGATAACGAGTGCATTCCAGACTTGATAGTTCTCAAAACAGGAATGTGCAAAAGCAGTCAATGTGAAGGATGTTAAAAGAGTGGTACAGTGAGCGATATTAGACAACTCTGTTTCTGCCTCTGAAAAAGAACCTGGAAAGAGACAGTAAATGTGTCTACATTCACAAAAATACTGACTTAAATATGAGGGGATAATGTATTGCAAATATACTAGTACTACTACTTTTTTGAGATCCTTGCTCAGAGTATCCCAGGGAGAAAAAAAAGCTGTACCTCATGGTTGACTCTGGTAGGATGCTGTTTGCCAGAGAATCCCACCTCACTTACCCGGGCCTGCCCAGGTGGTGTGCCACAGGTGTGAGCTTCAAGGCATAAGCCCAGAAGGAGGGGAGCGACCCGGTCGAGGAGCAATAATCGGGTACTGCAGGACTCGGCCTAGAGATGTTAGTGGCCTCACCTGCTAAAAAGACACTCACCAGGACTCTTTGTTATGGGCTTAGGGATATGGTGCTTCAAGGTCCGTGATCCAGTCGTCCTTTGTCAGATTTTGCAGATGTTTCGCTGACACATTTTGGACTTTGGCGTCTTCCTGGATTTGTTTCATCCATTGCTTCCGTTGTCCGCCTTCCAGTTTCTTTCCTTTAGGTTTCCATTGTAATATCACCTTCTTAATCCCCAAATCTTACATTTGACCAATCCTTCTCCAAAACTTCGCTCTTCAAACCCCACCTCCACATGGTGCACTATGGACGCTATTCCGTTGAACCATACAGGAGGGTGACAGACAGGGCTCTAGCTGTAGCTGGTCTGCAGTACATCAGCCTGAAAATACCTACATGGTATACTTGCTTTTGTGCTAACAACCATTTGGTGAAAGAAGCTTTGAGTTACTACTTCTACCTACTACTAATAATATAATGACAGTGTTCTCTCATTTTATGTTTTCACATTGTAAAAAGTTGGCTTCTTTGTTAATGTTACATCAGTACGTAATTTATTTTCACTTTCAAAAGGGAAGCTTTTGATTTTTAAATTACATTTTTAAGTTCAAAACCTCACAACTTTATTGTCTGAGCTATAATATTATAATTACCATAGTGAGTTCATAGCACTTGAAGCAGATCGTGTTTTGTCACTGCCATATTCATGCATCGAGAAAAGTAGTCCAAACTGTGAGAAATGTTGCAAAAAAACAAGGAAAACTATATTGAGTCTTTGGAAAAATGTGTATTATTGGTGGCAATTTGCAGCAGTTTTGAAATAAAATTGAATAGTACCCAACTTATGCTTCTTATATCATTGAGCTTAACACACTGCAGCGAGAATTCAACAAATAATTATGAGATGAAGTGCCACATTTCTTCTTAAAGTGTTAAAAATAAGGCGTTTTGTGTGTAAAGATGGTTGAAATTGCCTATATTTTGCTCTAGGGGTCAGGGTCGTCCAGCAAGATTTTTTACTTTTTAATTTTAGATACATACATACAGACAATACATCCTAATTTCCGTTGGTTCTTTTCAAATTGGGGCCTCCCTATAAATGCCCGGTTAGCCCACTTCATAGTTACGGCCCTGTAAGTACTATGAAGCTTCTATGTTCTATAAAACATTCTGCTCTGAAGTGTGGGGAAATAACTTTGGATCATTTATTCCATTTTAGAGTTCACAACGTCTTCCTTTGCAAATTTTAAGATTCTGTTCTAAATCCTAAATTACTAAGTCCAAAATGCTCTATGGTTTCAGGCCGGGATGGGATTTTTTTCCCTCCTTTTTCGTTGTGATGGACATGAAGAAGTAATGAAGCAGAAAACAGCGGAGAGAGAGAGGGCACCGGGGTTAAAAGAGTGAAAAATAAGAAAAGAGAAGAGGCTGAGGAGTAATAAACGGCTGTAGACAGGAGCAGCCATAAATATCACAGTGGGAGATATTGGTTTAACCCGGACCACGCTCTAAAACAAATGCTCTGAATAGTTTTGGAAATGGTTCGTGCGAGGGAGAGGCAGCGTCTGTGGATTTGCTTGGAAGAGTTTTAGTTCCAATTAGAGCAAGTCAGGACGAGAGAGTTCAAAGGAAATACCAGAAAACTAACCACTACACGTTTAAGTATTAGTAAATTATAGTATAAATATTCAGTTTTATACTAAGGGTACATTAATTCATGCATTATTCACAAATTGCAAAAAGTGTGGATAAATCTGTCTGCATTTGAAGCCATGGTCAGGTTTGATGAAATGAAGATCCAGATTATTGGAAGAATAAGGAAAGTTAATAAGTGTTACATACAGGCCGGGGCGCCTCCATGGTGGGGGTCGCTCGGCTGACTGGCAGAAGGTCGGCCTGCCTCAGAGTGCTCTCTCGCCTCTTGAGTTACAGCAGTATATGCGCTCCAGACCAGGGACCATACACATACAGAGCACCGGGACAGAACAGGAAGCAAAAGGTGTGAATACAGTGGGTCTTGCATTCATGTGCTAATCAGTTTAAGACGTCTTCCAAACACAGCGGCCCAAAGTCGGTTCCATTTCAACATCAGAGGTGTGAAAGGGTGGCTGCGTATCGGTTTGCATCAAAAGACTTTTCTGGAGGCAGCCATTTACACTTACCTGCCAAAGAAAGGAAATCATGCAAACATTTGTGAATCAAAACATTCCAATTACAAGTGCATAGAAAGAAGTCCAAGGGAGTGATATCTGGTGAACGTGGTGGCCAAGGAATTGGGCCATCCCTTCCAATCCACCGGTCTGGAAATGTTTGATTGAGGAACTGACGAACATGCAGTCCCAAATGTCCCCATTTTCAATGTGATATAAACTTTGATTAACACTGATTACAATATTACGGTGCCCTGGAAGTGACATTAGAGGATTTTTTCTTTTTTTTGTACCACAAATTATCTTGAGGGAACGAGATATTTTCTTGAGGAAAGGAGATATTATCCTGAGAAAAGCTTTTTTTTTTTCTCAAGATAATATCTCGTACCCTCAAGATTTTTTTTCTCAAATGTCTCTTCCAGGGCTCTATATAGAAATCTGGTTAAGATATCTTATCAACTGCCTTTGCAATGCATTTTTACAGTACAGATCCTCGGAAACTTGACTTAAGTACAGTCCTTAAGTAAATTGACTGTGTTACTGCCCACCACCGCTCACCTGTGTGCTCCTGTTGCTTAAAGGAATAGTTCAGCGCTTTTACATGCATACATATGTTCTAACCTGGGCTTAGATGAGGCGATGCGTTGCTGTCTGGTGCCTTCAGTCCCGTAAGACGACCAAAGACGCTGTTAGCATTTTGCCTCTACTGTATAGTCCCATGGCGCCAAATTTCGGAGAAGTTAGAAGCCACAAATCTCTTCCAAGTTGGCTCTGGATCTGCTACAAACCAGACAGCCACGCATCGCCTCATCTAAGCCCAGGCTAGAACATATGTATGCATGTAAAAGCGCTGAACTATTCCTTTAAGGACTGACACTCCACGATTCACTATCGTCCGTGGCATCTCGGTTCCCTTCTACCATTTATTTCATGAATCTAAGATTGAACCTTTCCTCCGTCATGTGCTCCCTTCTCTTTTCTTCAGTCCCTTTCCTCCGCAGAGCCCCTTGAAACTCCACCACACAGTCCAGTCCGGTGCGCTCTGCTGTGCTCCCAAAGGTGCCGCTAATTGGACTTGGCAGGAGAGCTCCACTCTTCAGCTTCCCTTTATTTATCTTCAAACTCCTGCTGACTCTGAAATCAAACGAGGAGAAAGAAATCACCTGAAGGAACCTTTATAGTTTGGTTTGTCCACTTGACCACAACGTCAAGCTTGTTTTCCACTTTGAAACGCATAAAATGTTACAAAAACACATCGATGGACACCAGATCACTTCTTTTCTTGGGCCAAGACGCTGCAGGTGAACAGTGAGGAAAAACACATTTCACTTAGTGATATCAATTTCAAACCTTTGCTGTATTTTACGAATATAAATAGGAGAAGAAAATGTGGTACAAGTTTTCTTTCATTTTATGTTTTCATATGAAATGAATAAAAATGGCCAACATTTTTTGGGGTAAGAATTGTAAATAATGGATAGTCAGGTTTAAATGTTGATATATTAGTTTCACAGATCTGTTCAGAGAGGATTTTAATACCTTCTTTAGTTTTTGAACAGACTTTTTAATGTGTTTATTTGGTTGGTACAGTGCATGTTACTGAACACACATGAGAGCCGCGCATGTAAACACACCACTCCGGATTGTAGCCATGGTCTGGCCCTGGAATTGGGGACTGTCTATAGCGATAACCGCTGTGCTAACGTGCTGCCCTATTGCATATTCTGTATAATACTGCAAATACTGTACAGGGTAATGAATCAATACAAAACAAGGCTACAGGCGGAATCTGTGCTAAAAATCTAGTTCCAACACGTTTTTTGGTGTTAAACTCAATAAATCAAGCTAGAAGTTACATATTGAAAATCTGAATAAACCCTTGTTTAAGTTAAGTTATGAAACCCAACAAACAAGGCATTTTTTTAACATATTATTTCACTAATACATACTTCATTCAAAGACTAAACAATAGGGGTGTTAAAAATAATCAATTCGGCGATATATCGCGATATTACGTCGCACGATTCTCGTATCGATGCAAAATGCGTCCGCATCGATTCTTTAATATGTATTTTTGATGAAAATCCATTGCCGCGCCTAACTGTGGTGGTGCACTTCTACTCCCGGCCACTAGTTGGCAGCGCACCGTCCAGCCCGCCAGAGTAAGAATAGCATCTCCCACGAGTTACGCAGAGGTTGTTTACACACTACTGTCGTCTCACTCGGAGTTTAGCCACACAGCGAACGTTTTAGAGAAGGAAGATCCGACTGAGGCACTTTAAGACTTTTAATTTCAACTCACTTGGCTTTTACAGCAAAGACTGAGGCCTGGATTATGAAGAGCCACGGATCGTTGTTCACTTATCATTGGCTCTTCCCTTTAGCCGTGATCTGCCTCTCTGCTAGCTCCCCTCGGCGCTCCTCTCTCGGCTTCACTTTCACGTTTATAACATCCAGCCCAGCGACATTGACTTATCTTTGTAGCAGTTATCACAGGAATAACAACGGCGGGTAGAAACAAAAACTACACTCATGTTAAACTCATGTCGTGGTAGTAATGACGCCAAGGGGTTGAAAT
>OMNZ01016261.1:0-13802 GCA_900303255.1 Lesueurigobius sanzi
CATTTTTAATTTTAATATAATTTTTTATCAAGATTTAGTCAGTATAATTATCAGTATTTTTTGTTGAGAAAAATTAACTGACCTCTATCAATAATTAGTTTGGTAAACTTTGCTTTTCTTTTTCTTTTTGCATCAACATGAATATCTGTAGATTTCACTCATATGTTTAATCATCATTAACTACTTTACTATTTAGCTTTAGTCCCATTTGACAGAGCAAAACTATTACTTTGATGCTCAGCCAAAAAACCTTAGAATAAAACAAAATTTCCTCTCTTCCCATAGACCACCCTCCCCTGAAAAGTCTTACTTTTTAATTTTTTTTTTTTACTTTGTGATGTCACTTCCTTTCCCTCTGAAGTGTGTTCCATTCGCTGATCTTTTTGGACCAAGGAAGGACACTTGCCTTGCCTTTAGAGGAAGTCACTTTGGAGGCGCCACCTCCAAAGGCAAGGCAAGGTACCTTCAGTTCCTTCCTCCCCCACACGAACAAACAAAGCCCACCCCACTCCCCTGCTGTTTTCGGCTAATACCCAAATTTGCAAATCAAGACATGCAAATGTTAGCAACCAGACTAGCGAGTTAGCTTCTCCTCTTGTAAGCCGACGGCCAAAAACGCTGGGCATTCTAGTGTTAAACGTCATTAAAAATAAATAAATTGGATTCCAACATCTAAATAATTAAATTACTTTACATTACATTGCGGTACTTCACTATTTTTACTACTATTTTTTGGAAAATACACAAATGGTTTAAACAGATTGAACTGCAGTTTTGGCTGAAATCGTACAGTTTTCTTGACTCAGAAGTGTCCCGTTGGGCCCACTTTTCATTTGCGTATCAAGAATTCCCCTCAGTCCTTTGTTTGCAATTCTTAAGAGATTTTTTTAAATGACTAACAATGGAAAAGGGAAGTAAATTAAAATGATAGTTATGATCCAAACGTATTCTTTACCTTCTTAACGTCCCAGTTCTTCACAGGGATGACTTTATGAGGACATTTCACAACTTGCAGGGTCGCTTTTCAGGGTCACAGTCACAGAAATACTAGAAATCTAAAGTATTATTAGTATTATTATTACATCCACAGTATTATTCTCACAATATACATTTGCAATGTATTCATGGAGGACAAATCAAATGTTTCACTACTAGAAAAGAAAATCTAGTATTTGGGCAATTAAAATGGCATTATAAAGCATTAAATTTTAAGTTTACCAAAAATACAAATGAAGGTCCAAAATATAGTCAATTACATGTTTTACTTCAACTTTCTTTAAAGCTGTCAGCTTTACAAATGTTTTATTCAAAAGTTGGTTGTTCTGTCCCATTTAAATATCCAAATGTTCCATCATTCCTTTGTTTAGTTGAATAGTTACAAATAGTTACAAATCTTCCATTACAGCAAAGATCAGTTTGTGGCAGTACAGTATGCAGTTGTGCTCATAAGTTTACATACCCTTTTAATCTTTTGGCCATTTTTCACAGAATATAACACAAAAGTCCTTTTTTTCCACTCATGGTTAGTGGTTGTATGAAGCCATTTATTGTCAAAGAGCTGAGTTTACTCTTTTGAAATCATAATGAAACAGAAACTACTCGAATGTCCCTGATCTAACATTTATATGACCTTCAACAACTGCCAGGAAAATTGTTCAGGAGCAAAGAAAAATTCACTTAAGCTGAAATACAGCACTCTGACAAAAATGATGTGTGCTTCAAGATGCAAAATATTGAGGCTTTTCACAGTTCTGGCCCAGCCCAGTGCCTGGCCTACCCGCTTTGTCCTTTGTTTCCACATGCCTTACCCGGATCAAGCCGGTTGAGCAAGGCACAAGTTTTGGGACCGGTTGCTTCCATTATTGCATTGCGTCGTTTACGTGTGTCCTCTGCATAATAATAAATGCATAACCTGAATAAGTTTACATAACCATAAACAGTCTGCCACAACTGTAAGTATTATATCTGGACTTTACACTGGCATTAAGATTTTCCATTAGCTGCTACCTGCATGAAGCCTGTTTCAGTCTTCTCTCAAATATGAAATGCTCCTTGTCATGTTTAAATATAATGTACATTGTTAACAGAATCACGGATTTAAATGAGAAAAGCAAATTGAATACTTGCGACATAAATCATTCTTATATTTTCCCGAAATCCCCCTGCTCTGAGAGGTCCCAGGGGGCGGAGCATCCATGGCGTGTGCTGTCCAGTCCCGTCGCTTGGCCACGAGCGTCTTCAGCCTTAAACACTTCTCCTTTTCTTTGGCACGCTCCGAGTTTAAATCTTTCATCCCACTCAGTGTTTGTCTGAGGTTTCTCCCTCGGAGCAGGACCTGTGCAGGACTAATGCAGGAGCCATCATCACTGGGATTGTTATTTCTTCATGGGCGCTTCATAAAGCCATCACTACCTACTTTTTAACCCGTGTCTTGTTATCTTTGTGTCCATTTGGTGTTTCCTAAGTGTTTTCTAATGCTGTTATGCCAAACCACAAACTTGCCTTAACCCACATTCAATTTATACCTGTTCATAAGTATAGTATAGCGAATGTTTATTTAACCTGAAATTATGAAAGCAGCGCTCATACATGTTCAATAATGTTATGTTGGTCCAATGTCAAAAGAAAGTTCATGGCATGACCAACATTTTTATGTCATTGGTTTTCATCTATGTCATAAGACCTTGGTCAGACACCAAACAGAACTGCACAGTCCACTACAACAAGGCAGCCTGTGAAAGGAGAGTCTATTAAATTTTTCAAAACTCAAAGCAAGGAAGCATAAAACGGAAAAGTCTTTTGTATGGCAGAAGGAATTAGGATTGGGGACTTATGCTTTCAAAGTTGTTTTTCAGGTCATTGTGCACATTTGAAACCTATCCTCGATCTCAACATTTGAGACAAGACTTGAAATATGAAACATTATTTTGGATAAATCCTGCTTTTTGATTGAGTTTATGAAATAAATCTGAAGCGCCAAAATGAGCTATGAGCTAATGTTATGCTAACAGCAGCTAAAGAGCGCTAACAGTGACGAGTGCCATCGATTGACAATATCGCCTAATTATTTTTCCAACCCAGTTTCGTCAAGTCGCACATCCTCATTGGACAGCATTTTCAGTTTACTCTTGCATCAACTTCTCCACTTTAGCAGCGCCTACAGACACCAAACGTTACAGTCTTGTACTTAACAACATCCTGAAGGTGTGTTTTGAGGGATTCTTTTTACGTTCAATTCCTAGCCTCATTTATTGAGTTAGGAATCCAACGCAAAATTAGAACTTTTACAGATTGATTCACTAATAAGTACATTATTTAAAAACAAAATGACCAACATCTAAATCTACTGATAGATCACGGACTGATCCCAAGTTGATCACGAGGGGTGTAGGCAAAGAGAGAGCGAGAGAAAGGCAGCTCACCTGCATGCGTAATTCTGTTAAATAGAGACTGAGTGCATATGAACTACTGCCTCTCTCGGCTCAGCGCTGCTGTCATTTAGGCTCCCAGTCAATCGCACTGCGATCTGACCCCAACTGCGCAATGTGTCCCCAACTGTGCAATGTGTCCCCCCGGCCCATCTGAAATGGTAAAACCCAGTGTGCAACGCGGAAGATGAAAAAAACTGCGGCTTATTTTGGGGGCACAATATGAAAGGCAGCAGCTGACAACAGACAGGGAGACGAGGATGTGAGAAGCACGGGGATAAAACCAGGACAAGCTCTAGGGGCGGACTAAAGACCAATTCAGACTAACCCGATAATCTCCTGTCAGGAGCGGTACACGGCTTGTAGAGCTCCAAGAAGTTGTTCCATTCACAAACTATCATGCTTCTCTCATCTTGTTGCAACTTAAGACATAACTTATAAACTTATAAAATCACCCTGAGCCTCAGACAGAGGCTGATACAGTTGTGCTCAAATGTTGACATACCCTTTTAAGTTTACATACCCTTTTAAACTTTTGTCTATTTTTCATAGAATATGAATGATTACACAAAAATCTTTTTTGTCCCGTTCATGGTTAGTGGTTGTGTGAAGCCATTTATTGTCAAAGTTTACTCTTTTGAAATCATAATAAAACAGAAACTACTGAAATGTCCCTGATCTAACGTTTACATGACCTTCAACAGCTGCAAAGAAAAACTCACTTCAGCTGAAATACAGGACTCTGACTTTGTTACACAAGATGATCATGTAAACAGGGACATTTGGCTGGTTTCTAGTTGAAAAGTGTAAACTTTTTTTTTTTTTTGACAATAAATGGCTTCACACAACCACTAACCATGAGTGAAATAAAGGTGTTTGTCTTATCATTCATATTCTATGAAAAAGCAGCACAACTGTATACAGTTGGCATGGAGGACTCTGGGCTGAAATTGAATTTAAAAGAAAGGAAATATAGACTGAGACAGACAGTGCAAATGAGCCAACGCTCTACCGCAGCAGTGGTCAGATCAGAGTGCGGACAGAAGAGGACGTATGGACACAAGTGAAGAAGTTTGGACGTGGAGCCAACATGAACAAGGCCAGAGAAAGAACCGCTGAAGGGTGGATTTGATTTGTTTTGGACCATGTCTCTCCCAGTCTCTCTTGAGCTGGAGTGGAGCTGGCACTATCTTCCAACGCACCACGGAGGTTCTGCTGTGGAGAGGCCCAGCCCAGAAATCCCTGACCAAATCAAGTCTCTGGCTGTTTCCCAAAGCCTAGGTACCTTGCCTTGCCTTTGTAGGGAGTGCCAAAACAATTGCTTTTTGCCCTAAAAATGGTCATTTGGGTGCTTTTACAAGTCACACAAGCCAGCTACACTGTTTTTATCAGCTGTGGTGCATTGTGGGTGATTTTGGCTTGTGCAAGGCAGCAAACATAGACCCGTCTATACAATGGGGCTAGGGGGCGGGGGCATTCCCATAGCAAAAGTGTGTATTTGACCTTTTGAAATTGAATTGAAAATAAAAATAGCAAAAGG
Organism: Lesueurigobius sanzi; assembly: GCA_900303255.1. NCBI lineage: Eukaryota > Metazoa > Chordata > Actinopteri > Gobiiformes > Gobiidae > Lesueurigobius > Lesueurigobius sanzi. The sequence continues at coordinate 4,969 of OMNZ01016261.1, forward strand.
ATAAAAATACGACCACATAGCATATGTTCAAGCCAAACACATGGAATAAAAATGACAAGCTTGTGTCTAGTTGCGACTTAAAATGGGGCGACAAAGTTTCAGTGGAATGTCCATTAGAGCAAGGAACTTCCCGTGCCCCTCCTTCCTATTAGGCTTTGCACAGCTAATAATGATGCTACTGTATGTCCATGTCTTTTCCACGGTCTATGGCGGCATAGGACCCTTGGGATGCCTCACCACTTTCACATCAGACCAAGGCAACATGCCTATGCTTTTGGAAACGGCCTCTGTGACCTTCCCATAAGGAGGACGTTTTGACAGACAGTGCTTCCCCTTTTGCTCTCACACTTCTGCTGTGCTCCCGGAAAACAGCAGTGGCGAGTTTTTATGTAAATGACACCAGTCCCAGACAATGAAATGCATTAAACATGATACATGTCAAATTGCTAGTCGCTTAGGTCAACAGTCTTGGATGGTTTTGTAAGACAAGAAAATTAGAAGGAAAAGGGCTTACAGCACAACTCGAGTATGATCCAAGCCATGACTCCAGTTTTGTTTACGTACAAATTACTTCTGGGTAAAACTAGCGTCTGTGGGAAAGGTTTCAGCCTGGTCTAACCTTACTTAAACTAGAGCTTTAATTTATCGTCTAACAATATGCCAGTGAAGTGAGGGCCTAGTTTGACTTTGAAACTTAAGCAAACGCAGAAGCCAATCTGCTACAAATGTTCCTATAGGACAAGAATAGACTCTGCACATTGACTATTGTGGCTAAATACCTTTGCACTCGAAACTGTCCTGATTTTAAATGAAAAATAGATTGTATAACTAAAATATCAAGCTGAAACGTTGTGATGTAAAATTAGACTGTGGCTCTCTTTAAACATTTATAAGATGACTTTCGGATCACCTCCTTTTTAGTTTGATGTTCTACCTGGATCCTTGAAGAGCACCTGCGTGCTGAGCCAAGACGCACTCATCAACTTTATACAAAAATAAATTGATTGATTGGCCTTTATAGCTTCTACCCTAAAACATATATTAAGAGTGAAGCCTCATCTGGAGCAGTATTTACACCCTATGTTACATTAATACATTGTATAAGTGACAATTTTCTGATCATTTGAGCTTTTTAGTACTTCAATAGCCCACTTTACAATAGTCAAGCAGTCAGACAAACAAACACCAGCTGTGCCATATTGTGGCAGATCATACCTGGTGAATATGAGGGACTGTTTATTGCTAGTAGGATAAGTCAAAACACTGTTGAGAGTCGGGTTAGAACTCCAATGAAATGAGGAGTCGGGGTACTTCGTTGTTCTTTAATGCTTGGCCAAAGTCTGTGCGTTTTTTCTCCATCAAGCAGGCTCCGTAGTGTGTCTCTCTCGTCCTCAAACATGTTGCTGCCTCTGCTGCACACTGGTGGGCTAGGCTCCGCCCCTTAAAGGGCCAGCATGCCAGTCTGTTCTGCAGCCTTTTCCTCACCCAGCTTTGGGAAAGTGATAAAAAATGTCCCCTCCGACATCCGATCTGGGTATCTAGAGTCCGATTGCACAGCCCCCAACAGCAGTGCTTGGTTGCTTCGTGTTGGAACAACTTTAAGAGACAAAACTACAACTTTGTGACTATCAGACCCATAGGCACCGCATGCAAAATGCGCGCTTGTTTGTCTGAGGAGACTTCCCAGAATGCATTGCGGCGTGACGTCATGGTCTATTTTTAGCAACTGTGAAGTATGCTATTAAGACAAAAATTGCTTTTAAGGGAATAAAGCTCAATTGACTTGAAATAACATGTTTCAAGTCAAGTGACCACCACCTTGTGTGAAGGGCTTTGGGTGACTATTGGCTTTGTATTGAATTATATTAGAGCTGGGCCATATCATATCGTACACCGTTATAGCGGTATAATGTTTGGATACAGTTGTAAATTTCTATTACTGTGGTAGATGCAATATAATTTGCATGTGACTACAGCTGAATTTGTTTATTTTATGTGCAATAATACTAATTCCACTGGCAGATTTTATGTTTTACTTGGCAAGTCAAAATTACTCAAAATAAGGCCATACACTTAATTATTTATTTTAATACAGTATATCTAGATACCTGTTTTTTGATGTGTAATTTTTTTTTTAGGGAAAGGCTCACAGTCCACTGAAAATTGTTCCACTTTTGGGTCCCGACCCACCAGTTGAGAACCACTGCTCTAGACACATAAACTATTCCAAGTTCTACAACAAGAAATTTCAAAGCTGCGGTGTTCAAAGGAGTTTAAAATGCCAGAATAAAGCGAAGTATTGGACCGAAAGATTTATACTCGTGGGCTTTCTTCTCTCCATTCAGACCCAGCTCACTTCATCTCCACCTACTGGTATTTGTTTCTGCGCCGGCTGTAATGACATTTCCATTTCCACCCCCCTGACTCTCATCGGCCCCCACCTCATCGCGTGTCTCTTTGAATCATCTTTCATTCAGATTATGTGCGATGTTCTGCCGAGAGATCCAGGTTGTAAATGCTCAGAAGGCCGGCCGTCCTCTGGTGGGCCCGGGCTGATGAGGACCCCAGGACTGTTGCATCAGACCAAGGCATACCGAGCGAGTTCTCCTACGCCTGGACAGGAATGAAGACGCCACAGCCAGAGAATACTTCACTGTGGATTCTTGTTCTGGATTTTACTTGGGCTTACATTATAGATCAATGTTTCGCCAAACTGTTTCCAAACATTTTTTGAAGACCACCCAATAACTCGCCCTAACACACGGCACATCCATGAATACTTCAATATTGGAATAAAAATGTAATTATGTTTGATTATGGCTTAGTTTAGTTTAGAATAGGCCTGATGCCGAATGCAATTATGAATTAATCAATAGCTAATATTACTAAAATTGATACATAAGATTGAAACATAAATCCATACATTTCTTAGAGTGAGAGTAATTAGCACTTTGCTGGTCAAAAAAACCTTTAAAAGAGTGCGTTTGCTGCCCCTCATGGCTAAACGGTGAATTGCACCACATGTTTTATGATGCCAAGCATCCATGCCAACGACAGGACCCCACGATGATTTTATTTTTATTTTTTTATTTGACAGGGACAATGCAGACAGACATAGTTACAAAACACAGTTTGCAGCTGATGTGATGCACAAAGAGTTTATAGCTATAGCTAATTCACAACTCCAGTCCCTGGCTGGGCCTTTCTACACAATTAATTAGAGCTAATTACAAATCTAGACTCATTTGCCCTCACACAAACATTTCTAAAACTTCCTCATACACTCACACTATCACACGCCAACACACCTAGTATTTACATGCTCTAAAAAACAATATCATTTACTCGCTGGCTCACTCACTTACAGTGCTATTTACAAATAGGTACAAATTTGGCCACAAGACTTATTTCTAGTGGTGAACATTTTAAAGTCAGATATGGTCTTAAGCTCGTTCGGCAGTGAATTCCACAGCTTTGCACTTTTGTATGAAAAAGCAGATTGACCAAATGAAGTCCTGCAGAGTGGAATTATACAGTTGTGATTTATGGAACCTCTAGTGACTCTGTTGCTGTTTTGTCTCTGAATAAATGAACTGAGTGGCTCAGGAGCTAGATTATTGATGCATTTGAATATTAATTTGAGAAAACATAGATTACAAAAGCTTTTGAAGCTTAGCAATTTATATTTCTTCAGGATATTGCAATGATGGTAGCGAATGGGTGTTTTGTCCATGATTTTTATTGCTTGGTTGTACAATGAACCAATGTGCTTCGTGGCTGAGGGAGCGGCCTGGGCCCATACTGTCATGCAGTATGATATATGTGAAAATATCATAGCGTGCATGTACAGGAGGGCGGCCTGGTTTGGTATGTAATGTCTGATGAGTTTAAAACAGTTTGGATTAATTTGTATTGTTTTTGAAATTTTCTTAATATGTTTGATCTGACAAGCTTCACATTGATACTTACGCACCAGTAGGAGCTGGAATTGAGAGCAATGCATTAAAAACATATTTTGCGTGTCCTAAGGATACACAGGAGCGTGAAACCTTTGTTTATCCCTGAAGCTGTACGCTGTTCCTCATGGCAGACAGACACTCTCGCCTCCGGTACAGAACACGTTTGACTGAAGATGGACTGCGAATGTGAGCGAGATTTGTGTTGGGTTGTACAATGGTTACCGCACATCCAATAGACCCATTTCATGTGACGTGTGCAGGTGTATGCACGCGCAGAAAGGAAGCAAAACAACTTGAATTCTGCATTGAACGAGCCTTGGATCTTTGTTGGCACACGTTTATTCTCATGTTTAAAGCAACACAATGCCATCGTGTTGTTGTTGATCACACAAAATGCCTTAGCTGTTTGATTTATCTTGCGTCCTACATGACTCTGCATCCTCCAAACTTACCAGTATATTATTATACATATTTTGCATGTGTCCCGCAATCGTTTGCCTGCACAAACGACAACGTCAATGTAAATTGGAGCTTTCTTTTCTTTATCAAAGTTAAACTTGTCCCACTGGCAGATTTATTTTAATTAGCCTACTTAAAACACAAATACATTAGCTGCTAGATCTATCCTGGGGGTAGAGGTCCTACATGTACCCCTCCAAACTAATGTTAAATGCAGTATTTATATTTTTATTATGCATATTTTGCCTGGGTCCTGCAATCGTTCACCTGTACTGTGAGTTTCCTTAAATAAGCGGCCGCTCCTCCAGTGACAAGCTTTCTACGTACTTTGAACTATTCTCTCGCCTTGACAGCGGTTCATCATTACCATTATTCAAGCGTAACCGATGCAAACAACTGATATCTGATATGAATAACTGATGTGTGATATTGGAAGCATACGGTTTCTGCCCCGCACATGCGCACGTCTACAGCCTAGTGGTTAAGACTTCTGCACATATATGCTAATCACTAATCGATCACCAGTCCTGCTAAAATTCTCAACATGAGTCCCTCCTGCACTGTGGTCGCACTGCTCCTGACTGCAAGATTGAGAGAGATTACAGAGATTTCAAAGTAAAGCCGTAGTTGTCAACCTTCTTCATATTTTCCAGCTGAACTTTGTACCGCCTCAAAAGGTTTGTTACATGTAAGAATTGAGACATAATGGTAATGTTAAAATGGCCAACGTGAACCATAACAAACGACCTCCAAATGTGAAACTCAGCAGGGAGAGTGACAGACAATCATCCATTCATCTGACTTGCTCAACAGCAGCACAAGATTAAGTCATGAACACAGCCAGCCTTTGCTCTGCTGCCAAACGTCGTCCTGCGCCAACTCACGCTTCTTTCAAACACGTCTGCCAAACCACAGCTTCAGTTTGTCCATTTCTCGTCCAGCTTTCACCATCAACCATTGTTTTCGGTCAGTCATGCTGAGTCTACCCCTTTTGCCGCTGTGGATCTCTCCTTTTATGTCCCGGGGTTGATGATGCTCTCAGAAAGGTAGCCAAGGTGCACAGGTTTGTTTTGGCACCCCGATAACTCTGCTGCAAACATGTTTAGACTTTGTTCAACATGATCAAAGTTTCTTCAATGACTTATGAGCTTATATTTCATTTTTTATCTTTGATCTTCTGACATTCTCTCAGCCTTGATGGCCAGTGAAGTAACAAAAATAATAGCATTATCAAAAAGTGTAGCAGAAAACTGTTCCACACTGTGTCACATTTCTCATCTTCATCTGTCAAATCATCTGTCAAATTGTTTGCACAAAAACTACTTTGGACATTTGAAGTTTTCCCACAATTTCACCAGTAATGAGTTTGAGATTGCATATTGCTATCTCTTTTAGACAAATCATTAACTGCTTTTGAGTTTTTTGAGTTGTGTTATGCCAGAATTGGTTTAGGAAAGACCTCCATTAGATAACTGGTTTGGTGGTTCCCTTCCTTCTGCTTTATCATGCCTGCCTCTCTTTGAAGGGATTTTGATCTCGCTCTCTCACTGTCTTGACAAATCTCCAAAGACACTGTGGATTTCTGAATTTACCTCATCAACCCGCTGAGTTTTTTAGGCCCCTGCCAATAAGGGATTTTGTAGTACTCTGAAGCCTGTAGCTTGAGTACACCTGGTACACTGTTATTGTGTATTTTTATATGTTTCTGTATTCCCTTCTGCAAACAAATTTACCTTCGGGTGCAAATAAAGAAACCTTGACCCTTGAAATCTAATTCAGCTTCCTGATTGGACAATTAGCTTGAAAACCTGAGACATTTGTCAAGTGAAAATTCTCAAAGATTGTCAGTGGAGTTGAGATCTGGACTCTGTGGTGGACAATCCATCTCATGCTCCTGAACCATACACTCTCTCTTCATGTGAGCCCAATGGATCCTGACATTGTCATCTTGGAATATGCCCAAGGAGGAAGAAATCCATTGATGGAATAACTTTGTCATTCGGGATGTTAAGATGATCTCATTCTTAGGACATGTAGGGGGTCATTTATCAAGACACGTGCTAAATAGCAAGTGCAAATTGAAAAATAATATATGCTGTTTTGATCTTATAAGTAAATGAGAGAATTATCCGTGAGTGGAAAATTCACAAATAACAGGGCAGCTGATCCACTTTTGCACATTCTACTTGTTTTGCACATGAGCAAATGCTTGGTAAATGACCCCCATACTGTTACTGAATGCAATTATCCAATAGAAGGCTCTTACCTATTTGCTTACGTAGTTATCCAGGTGGCAATTTTAGTTTTTTGGTCCGACAATGTATTTTAAATATTATCTAGTATGGTTTCAAATTGAAGATGGTTCATCTCTCATCACAGGCTTCTCATCTCTGGCCTTATCGTCAGTGTTTCCAGTCAAAGCCACTTGATTTCCTAGTAACACTTTTTGATATTTTATCAGTGTTAACCTGCTCCCCACACTAACCATCTCCTCTGCCCCTCTGTCCAGGCCTGTACGAACTGTTGGCAGCGTTGCCCTCGCAGCTGCAGCCTCACGTCAGTCACCCGGAGGACAGCAGCTTTCTCCACGACATGTTCAGGGAGAGGAGCCTGCACTCGCTCATCAAGGTAACACCAGCACAAAGTCATGGGTCACATGCAGGTGTCTGAGGCGGTGTCCGAATGTCCACGCCAACCCCTCACCACTCATTTACCGTATAGACCGCTCACTACTTTCTCTTGGATGCCCCCCCCATTAAAAAACTTTAATAAGCCATCAACAAAAACAACACAGTGTTTCCCATTAACTAATTGGCTGCCAGCCATTTTCAAATCAGTGTCTCCCATACTGCCAGCGTTTTTTTTTTTTTAGCATTTTGACTGTTTTTTCAAGACCCACAGAAAATTGAGGTCTATGTCAACACCAAACCTACCAAAAGAAAGACTAGACTCTCTTCTTTCATCTAAAAAAAAGTTTGTTTGTTCACCTCTTTCCATTCTTTACTACCGTATTTTCTGGACTATAAGTCACATTCTTTTTCGGAAATTTATTTTACAAAATCCGTGACCAAGAACAGACATTCGTCTTGAAAGGCAAGTTATAATAACAGACTAGAGAACAACAGGCTGAATAGGTGAACAATATTCCAACGTAACATTGATGGTTATTCAGCTACACGAAGCATAAACAACAAACTGAATAGGTGTCTGCTATGTTAACGTAGCATATTAACATTTATTCAGTTAACTATAGGATAAAGAACAGAATCTGTGTGAAAATAACATGTGAAATTACGTATTTAATACATGTCGCACCTGAGTATACGTAAGTCGCAGGACCAGCCAAACTATGAGAAAAAGTGCGAGTTATAGTCCGGAAAATCCGGTAATAGTCAGTAGAACATAAAACACTGGTTTCTGATTAAAAAAAAAGAGAAAACTGCCTTTTTGTGAATAGGTGCAATTACAAGCAGAAAAATGTCTTTGATTAGAATATTTTCTGCTTTAGTGACATGTCAAACATATGAAAAGTAGTTTCATTATATAATACAACAATGAGAGAATGGTTTATTTGCATTTTAAAGCCATGAGGGAGATTTTTACACTAGACTTGGTTAAACATAGACATGTTATAGGATTTTTTTTTCAGGACAGAGCTGTCTGTTCATCTAGGCAACGTCAGGCCCGGGGGGGAAATCTGTCCCTCTAGCATAGAACCCCTCGCCCCCCAAGATGATTTTGGGAAATATTTCTACAAAATCAACATGATTTGTAGGCAAATAATGAATAAAATAGAAGGGATTGTATGCAAGTTCCTAAAAAAGAAAAAAAATGGCAAACATAGATCCTTACCCTGGATTAATGAGCCCATTAAAAAACTTATGAAGCAGCGAGACCAAGCCCTAAAACAAGCAATCAAAAGTAAACTTAATAATGATATGGTGATATATAAAAGTCTGAGAAATCGTGTGCTTAAAGAAATGAGACTTGCTAAAAGCAATTATTACATCTCTGCCATTACAGAGGCCAGAGGAAACTCATCGGCCATGTGGAAAACAATTAATACTATTGTGAAACCCAAAGGAAAACAATCAAGTTTGTGTGAACTCAAAATTGGAGAAGAAATTGTGAACAATAATAAACAAATTGCCCAGGAATTTAATCAGTACTTTGTTTCGTCAGTTGAGGAGCTGTCTAAGAGTTTCGATTTGGATGTCAGGGTGGACTATCAGCAATCTGATGATACAGACAACAGGTTCTTTCTCAAACAAACAACTGAAAAAGAGGTGCTAGCTGTAATCGAAAAAATAAATAACAGTCATGCAAAAGATCTTTATAACCTCGACACTTCATTTTTGAAAAGAAATAAGGAAATATTGGTAAAACCTATGACTAATTTGGTAAACCTCTCTCTTA